>JAZHFQ010000181.1:0-211846 GCA_038387885.1 Spodoptera picta
AAGAAAGTAAAAAATACGTGTCTAATGATTTTGTAAAATAATTTACCAGACGGACGTTCAAATAAAAATTAGACATCTACCCTATTGTACCCAATGGCAATAATCTCGGTTCCATTACATGAGAGTCATAGCATAATTGATAAAAAACGCGTGTTACTTTATTCATGTTCACCCTACCTGAAAAGCAGTGGCATTATATTAATATAACTTAATTAAGAAATACTAGGTACATGAAGTTCACCAAAAACAATATCAAAGTACGTCATCGATTAGCTAAAACGCCACAGCTTCTTAGTACGTATCTATTCGAAAACTTAGAACTTCGGTAGTCAGAAACTCGCTTTAATGTTCATAGATGTTTTAATTACACCCTCGGCAGCTAGCTAATATCATTATTATCCTCAATGGAACGTGAACATAATGTGTTTTGTAAGAGTTTCACTAAATAACTTTTAGCATTTGTCTCCTAAACGACTGAAGCGACATGTTTTTGGTAATGGTTTTAACTACAATACGTCTAGTGTTTGGATAATTTTGGTTCGTGTTCCCTAAGGTGTTGTTAAAGGGATGATGTGTGATTGTATCGTATAAGAGGATGGTTATTTATGACTATCTAGTACATGTTTCGGTGGTCTAGAGGTCATACGAGATAGACGGTTGTAATTTTTTTAGAATTTACACTTTAGATACGTTGATTGGTTATTTGTATAATTGCTTAATCCTCGAATCACGTGGAATATGTGGATTATTTATAGCTCGATCACGTTTGAATAGGAACAATTCTTTTTAAATTTAAATTTATGTTATACAGTTTTTAAAACCCGTTTTAAAACCTCGGAACAAAATCCTAATTTCTTTTACATCAACAGTTCTGTGATTATTATATTAAATGTAGGAATTTTAAGACGATATGAACAAGGAAAAATCGATAGAGTATCGTTGACATTATTGGTGCTCACAGACAACACTTTACGAAGCAATTCATTAGCTCGAAGCTTTTATTCGAAGAAAATTGCTAACGATTTACTTAGTAACTGATACCAAGCGAAGTAATTTCATTTGAGGACTGAAATGTGATACTGTTAATTTAGCACTCTATGTTTTAGATTCGATCGCAATTATGACAGTGTATTTTGTTTCCTAAGTACTTACGGGAGGGTATATTTTACGTTGTTTTCCTTGTTGCTATAAGGGATATGTTTTGTTATAAACAGAGGTTGAAGAAGCACTGGAAGAATTTGTATGAAATATTATGGCCTTATTTACATTTTTTGCGACTGTCTTTGTACCATAAAACCCAGTTAAACTTAATATAATTTCGAACCACTAGGGTTAAACTCTCAAAATCATTTAACATTGATCAGCTATCCTGTCTTAGCTCAACCAATGTTCTCAATAATGTAAGGATCGTCTAGCTACCATTCTTGACTTAAAACTAAAGAGTATGACATTCCCTTAACAATAATATAAAGAAAACCAATTTACCTGTACACAGGATTATCATCTCGGTACCAGACTACAAGAAGTAGACTGTCGTTGTGCATTGGTGGTCTGATGTCACAGGGCATGTCTGCCTCGCCACCGACGATGGCGGGCACCCGCGTCACCGTCGCGGCTACAGGCGATGTTACCACTCCTGTGAAAGAAAAGATATATTTACTATGTGTGTTGATAAAGGATTTTAAAAGTAAGGTAAAATTAACGGCTAAAAGCGTTATAAAGTTATGACCTTCATTGTTAGAGTAATCCAAACTTATGCTTACGAAGATTTAAATGGATTTTGACAAGATTGTGAGGTGTAACTAAGGCAACTATAAAGTCTTGATTAATCACCACATTTATAACTGTGCCATCATGATTACCTCATTGGATGAATGATCACAAATGTGATCACAGAGCAGAAGATTTTTGGTTCTACCCCGGTTTTGAATTAGCTATTACAGTTAAATTATGTCTTTAGTTGTAATTCCATTATGTATCAGCAGAGGTCCTCACACCTATAGTAAAATTTATAAAATACTGCCTTCTGCACGCGGCTTCACCCGCATTCCCGTGGGATAATAAGTGGCCTATTTATTTATTTATTTATACTGTTTTTTAGTAATTTGAGTACAATAGGCGGTGTTATTTCAGAACATAATTATTTATCTAACCCTGTTCCAAACTTTTAACCCAACCCCTTCAGTCGTATTAGATGGGACTGACGTTTGACCAGTATCTCGCCTGGTGGTAAGCGATGATGTGGCCTACGATGGAGCACGTCGACCCATAAGCACTTGGGCCTTGTAGACACCCAGGTTATACCCTTCAGGAAATACAGACTCTGGCAAAGAATTCCACTTCTTAGCGGTACACACAAGGAAACGTGATTGAGTAACAAACATAGACACAAACTCACATAAGCCTTCACATTTATTATATTAGTAAGATAATGAAAGCAGTTGCACTAGAAGTATTTTCACTCCGTATTCGCCTTGAAGTCACATCAGCCGTCACTTACTCAAGTACCTAAGTAGCGTGCACAGCATTGGGGAATCTCGGATGCAACCGAGTAGCATCGCTAAAACTTGATAGATTACTAGTCCGTGTACCATTGTGTCGGACGATGAAACATTGCGCTATCGGTTACAGCTTTGAATGATGATATAGATGCACAAGATGGTGACAATGATACCGTATAGGATATAGTCATATTTCATAATAATAAATAATTAAATGTTTTGTGGTTATTGATACATTTTATTCGTCGTTTCACGATGGTGGAGACTAACTTTTACATTACTTAAACTATTCATTCAAGTGTGAATTAACTCGTCGAGTACCGGTTTTGTAGACACAATTATAGAACAATAGGTTGCGGTCACCGGTGACCGCTTGGTGTTTGACAGTTTAAAAATATAATTATCAGCCAATTCAATTTTTCAGACAAACAACAGCAGAGGATCTAAACAATTTTTTATTAACGAGCAGACGGTTCACCTGATAGTAAGTGATCGGCGTCACCCTTGGACACCTGGAACACCAAAAGCGTTAGCGGCATTTTAGGGATTAGGAATTTGACGATTGTTGGAGAAATTTTCGGGAATTTGGGAAGGGTAGGGGGGGCGGTAATTGAGCCTACAGTAACCTCACTCACAAGACGAAACAACACAGCAAGCGTTGTTTCATATCGGTTTTCTGTGAGGCCTTGGTAAACATTCTGGTCGAGCTAGCCCATTCGTGCCGAAGCATGGCTCTCTCACACTCAGGCATAGCTGTCCCACACTTAAATGTAGTAGAGTGTAGTTATTTTAGTTATCGATGACTAAATTCTCTATCTGTCTCTCAATGTTGCTGTATTCATTAGATATTGATGTTATCTTTTTAAAAAATATATAGTTTAAATTAAAACGACCAATTTCAAACAACTTTCGTTCCCCTTCGACTACTCTTAAACACTAGACAACTATTACGTAAACTCACTTTTCATATCACATAAATAACACCGTTATCAACCCTCAAACGTAACAAAGGAGTTTGACGATAAATATTACATAGATAAGAACGGAATACTAAAGAATACTTCGTCAGACAGACCTATACAAAAACCTAGTACTTCAACAAAACTCGTAACAATGCAGACACTTAATATTCCCTTAACAAAAACCTATTTTCATTACTGAATTTAGAGAACTTCATTTTTTGCTAGAAAAACATCAAAAAAAAACTTTTGTTCAGAAAAAAGAAAAGATGTTAGACTCAATCTTTGGTGGAGAGGTCGTGAGGGCGATTAGTAAGATTACCAATCTCGTAATTTTGGATTTGATTCTTATGTGAGGTAACTTCAACACAAAATTGACTTGACTGCACGGTTGGCTGGGCAACCGGCTGCCGTGCAACGTGTCGCGGGTTCGATTCCCGCACGGAACAACACTTTGTGTGATCCACTAATTGTTGTTTCGGGTCTGGGTGTCATTGTGTATGTGAACTTGTATGTTTGTAAACGCACCCACGACACAGGAGAAAATCCTAATGTGGGGCAACGTTTTTTAAAAAACGAAACGAAACGAAACGAAAATGTAAATTCAAAAAAAAACTACTACACAAAATTTCTTCGTTCGTCTCAAAATCGACATCTTCAATGTATCTCTCATCGCACTGACTTCTATCATTCTTCCTTTTTCATTCAAGCTGTTATTTTGTGGAATGCGTTGCCCAAGGAGATCAGAATGGCAACAAGTCGCAATTCCTTTAAATTTAAAGTCCGTGAGCATTTAGAGGTACTTAAGCATTGGCAGACTCAAAACAATTGAGGAAACTATTCTGACAACGCTTTTTTTTTTATATATATATAATATATTGTAGTATTTATGCAGTAGGTATAAGTATTTGTTTAGTAGTATGTATTATATGGTATGTTTATGTCTATACTGATTTATAAAATATTGTATTAAACTGTCAAACACCGCGCGGTCACCGGTGACCGCAACCTATTGTTCTATAATTTTGTCTATGATGACGGTACTCAACGAGTTAATATATTTATTCTATAGGTTATTTATGTGTGTAGTATACATATTACATAACTTTTTTTTTAATTTTTTCAGTTGTGTTCTGGCTTCGCATCAACCACTTCATTTCTCTGCACTTCCCTATGGTTGACTGTAAGAGAATGCCTTAAGGCATTAAGTCCCCCATTCACTGATGTATTTTGTGAAGAAGAAATAAATAACTTCTTTACTATAGCAGTTTTTAATTTATCTTATACATAGAACCTGGTCTATATTTATTACGCGGTAAACCTATTATTTTAGACTTATTATAATCCTAGCTGCGGCACACACGAAACAATTTAGGCAGTTGTTTTACCTCATCGTCATCAGTATCCTGGAAGAGGCCACTGCTGAGCAAAAGCCTCTTCTCACACGGAGAAGGTTTGCGCATTAATCACCACGCTTGCTCAATACGGGTTGGCGATTTCAAACTTATAATCAGAAATTAATAAGTCCAGGTTTCTTCATGATGTTTTCCTTCACCGTTTGCAAGTGGTCTCTCTCGGAAAAAGTCACATTGGTTCTTGCCGTTGGTAGGTTTCGAAACCGCACTCTCATGCATGAAACGAGGTCGTCAAAACCTCCGGGCCACCACGATATTTTGCTAAATTTGTGAAATGTCATTTTTGAATTCATTTACAAAATATTTTGCTGCTACAACTAATAGATGAAAGTCTTATTACAATAATAATGTGAGTAACCATAATATAATAAACGAAAACACACTTATCCCCCTTATTCAGATAACATATTTCCGAAAAAGTACGACTAAAACTGAGCAAACCAACTTGCTTTTGTTGGAAAAGTAACGAATTATACTGAACCGTTCACTGGTCAGTTCTGGACAAAGGCACCGGTTGGAAAAATATCATTTTCAACGGACCCCTTAGCCAATCCCCGTGTTTATCTACTTAAGGCCTTGTATGAAACAGTGTTACGTTGTAAGCGCGTAAAATCCCTTAACACGAAACCAAATTTCGGTTTAGGCTGTAAACGACAGCGGATAGAATTGGTGTTCTGGTATTTTTGTGTTCATGTATTTTCATTGTTAGATCTGTTCGATATTTGTGTTTGTCGTATTCTAACAAAATAAATATAAATGTGGTGCCATCTAGTAGAGGCTTTGGGAACTATATTATGTTTAATCTATGCATAAAATAAAAATTTGACAGTTCGTTACCATCTACGGTCGTTTCATTTCTACAGGTTATGGGCCTCACGTTTTTAAAACAAAAGAAACATTGTGTTACTCAGTGAAATGTCCGGAAGTGTAATTACAAGCATCACAAAGTTAAAAGGACGCGATAATTATGAAGAATGGGCGTTTGCGGTCCAAAACTATTTGATTTTAGAAGGCATGGAGAAGTGCATCGCTACAAATGGCGAGGCAAATGATGCAAAAGCACGTGCAAAAATCATCCTCACTATAGAACCAGGACTTTTTGTGCATATTAAAAGTGAAGAAACCGCTTTGGGTTGGTGGAAGAAGCTGCAAAGAATGTTTGACGATACTGGATTCGCAAGAAGAATAGGATTACTGCGGAACTTGATATCATTCCGGCGTGAAAATTGTGATTCGATGGCTCATTACGTGACATCAATAGTGGAAACAAGTCAGCGATCAAATAATACAGGCTTCAAAATAAGTGAAGAGTGGGTTGGATCGCTACTTTTGGCGGGTTTGCCTGAGAAATTCGCTCCGATGATCATTCGGGCATAGACATAACGACCGACGCAATCAAATCGAAGCTCATAGACATGGAGGACTCAAGTGAAGTTAGTGCGAACAGTCAGAGTGCATTTATGTCTAAAAAATGGCAACCCCAAAAGAGTGAACGGAATGAACGAAATACGGCAAATGTCAATACGACCGAAACGTTAAAATCAAATGTAAGATGTTACAAATGTAAGAAGCAAGGGCATTACAAGAATCAGTGTAATAAAATAGAAAAGAAAAAAACAACTAATGCATTTAATGCTACTTTTCTAAGTGGTAAATTCAGTACTACAGACTGGTACATTGATTCCGGTGCTAGCAGGCATATGACGACAAAAAAGATTTTTTTTTTTTTTAAAAATTTGCCCCACACTAGGATTATCTCCTGTGTCGTGGGTGCGTTTACAAACATTAAAGTTCACATACACATGACACCCAGTCCCGAAACAACAATTTGTGGATCACACAAAGTGTTGCTCCGTGCGGGAATCGAACCCGCGGCACATTGCACGGCAGCCGGTTGCCCAGCCACCGCACCAATCGTGCAGTCAGGCAGACTAAAAAAGATTGGCTGAAGAATCTGTCAAAACAAACACTTGTAGACGAGATAGTTATTGCTGATAAGTCGACAATTTCTGTGGATTGTTGTGGTGAAACCCAAATAATAACAACAGTGAAAGGTAAAGAATATGACATATCAGTCACAGAAGTATTGTACGTGCCTAGTCTTGCTACAAACTTGTTATCAGTTAGCCAGCTGATTAATAAGGGAAATCGATTCAACTTCACTGAGAACCACGGTATGATTTATAACGACAGGAACGAACTGATTGCAACTGCAGATTTGGTGGACGGTGTTTACAAATTAAATGTGAAACAAGTTAATTGTCTGTTTACACCAGTGTCGGGGCATGTGTGGCATCGCCGTTTTGTGCACCTGAATAGCGCCGATCTAGACAAAATGAGAGACGGTGCAGTTAATGGCATGACATATACAGACAAGTCCCAGGTGAACCATATGAGCTGCGTTGTATGCTGCGAAGGCAAGCAGGCACGGTTACCCTTCTCACATGTTGGTAACAGGAGTGAAGAGTTGCTTCACACGGTGCATGCAGACATTTGTGGCCCCATGGAAACTAAGTCCATTGGAGGATCAAAATATTTTTTGCTATTCGTGGATGACAAAAGCAGAATGGTATTTGTCTATTTTCTTAAGACTAAGGATGAAGCATTAGACAAATTCAAAGCATTTAAGAGTATAGCTGAGAATCAGACAGAGAAGAGAATCAAAATTCTAAGGACAGATAATGGGTTAGAATTTTGTAATAAACAGTTTGATAGATATCTACAAGAAGCAGGAATATTAGATCAAAAAACTAACCAATATACTCCACAGCAGAACGGAATGTGCGAGAGATTCAACCGCACAGTGGTTGAGAAGGCAAAATGCCTGTTGTTTGATGCAGGATTAACCAAAAGATTTTGGGCAGAAGCGGTAAACACAGCAGCCTACTTGAAAAATCGATCAATAGCATCAGGATTAAACAACCAAACACCAATTGAAGTGTGGACAGGTGAGAAACCAGACGTTAGCCATTTACGCATATTTGGCAGTAAAGTAATGGTACATATACCAAAGGAGAGAAGGCTCAAGTGGGGTAAAAAAGCCAAACAATGCATTTTGATTGGTTATCTAAATGACGTAAAAGGTTACAGAGTGTACAATCCCAACAATAACACAATAACTACTAGTCGAGATAATGTCGTGATTGATGAAGGGAGTTGTGTAATCGAGATACCAGTGGACTTGACCGAACCAAACCACGAGTTTGCAGTAAAAACTGAGATACCTGAAGAAATTCAGCAAACAGTGGGAGACGCAAATGTTGACATTTCAGAGACGAACCTCAAACTGAAATTCAGGCCAGGTGCAGTAAGCGAGAATTCAAGCAGCACCAGCTCAGATAAAGAATTTCTAGATGTGGAAGAAACTAAAGCCTCTGCAGCAGTGTCAGAGCAGCAGTTAGCTACTCCAGGTCCATCAACAGTTGTGGAAAATGAGGTTAGGAAGTGTCGTGTAAACAACCTGAACGGTATGGTTTTGCCAGTGCCAGTGCGTGTAATGTGGACTGTAATGAAATATCACTTCTGGAGGCTCTAAGCGGGCCAGAGAGTGAACAATGGACATTAGCAATGAACGATGAATTTAAATCTTTCGAAGAAAATAATGCCTGGGAATTAGTGGACTTACCTGTCAACAGTACAGTTGTGCCTTGTAAATGGGTGTTCAAACGTAAGTTAGACATTGACAATGATGTAACATATCGTGCTAGGTTAGTTGCAAAAGGATTTGTACAAAAACCAGGTATAGATTTTAATGAAACTTTTTCCCCTGTGTTGAGACATTCATCTTTAAGATTACTTTTTGCATTAGCAGCTCAGATGAAACTTGATATATGCCACCTTGATGTTAAAACTGCTTTTTTAAATGGATTCTTGAAAGAAACAGTTTATATGAAAATGCCAGTAGGTGTTGAATGTAAGCAAAATAACAACAAGGTGCTTAAGCTTAAGAAGGCTATTTATGGTTTGAAGCAATCAAGTAGAGCCTGGTATCAGAGAGTAGATAGTTTTTTAGAGACCATAGGATTCAAACGGTCTCAACTCGAACCTTGTCTTTATAGCAAAATTAATGTGCCAGACAAAATATTCATTGCACTGTTTGTTGATGATTTCTTCATTTTTTCGAATAATTTGTTAGAAACTGAAAAAATTAAGAGTAGTTTATCATCTGTCTTTAAAATTAATGATTTGGGTAGTGTTAAGCATTGCTTAGGTATGAGAGTTGATGTTGATAAAGTAAGTGGTACAGTAACTTTGGATCAACAACAATACATTGAAAAACTATCACAAAAATTTAATATTCAAAGTTGTAAGGCAGTTTACACACCAATAGAATCTAAGTTAAATTTAAGTAAAAGTGAATATTGTAATACTCAATTACCTTACCAACAGTTAATAGGTTCTACGATGTATCTCAAGTTCAGGAGGGTGTTGCAAACAATATTGCACTATCTATCAATAATGCACCACAAAGTAGACAACCCTGTAGTACTAGACATGGTGAGATTACTTGTTCCTAAACGACTGGCGTGGAATGAGCAAGGGACAGTTGCGCCGAGGCGTCGGCCTCGCCTTTTGTGGTCGCCTCAAACGCGCACCAACTATGCGTCACAAGCACCTACTGTTCGCGCATTGGGCCTTGTTGGGGATATGATCGCTCATGACAATGATATCGATATATTTGCCGACCACTTTAAAAAACTATGTTCTAAAACTGAAACATTTGTCAATAAATTATTTAACGCTATTCAATAATGATGACCTTTTGACCTAAATGTGTGACTTGATATTCGTAAATATGATTTGGTACTTCTTAATTATTAAGGCTCTTCACAGTTATTTCTATTGTAGAGATATTGACATATTGATTCTTTTTATTTGTAGATTTAATATACAATATCCTAGATTTTATGTATTTGGACATGTACTACAAATATTTGACATTTATTAATTTGACATTATTTATTTGTATTGTATTCTATTTTTATTATTTTTATGACATGTTTTTTCTTCTTATTTTAATTAACTAGCTTGCTGGCGTGTTGGTACCCACTGTAAGCCAGTAAGTGCATTTTAAAAAATAATAAAAAATAATAAAATAATGTATTTAGCAGTACTTACTAGACCAGACATTTGTATTCTAACAAAATAAATATTATAAATGTGGTGCCATCTAGTAGAGGCTTTGGGAACTATATTATGTTTAATCTATGCATAAAATAAAAATTTGACAGTTCGTTACCATCTACGGTCGTTTCGTTTCTACAGTGTTAATATAGCTTTAATTTCTTGTGATTTCATGAATATGAAGTCTTTATTTGGAGAAACTTGATATGAGTTTTTGTTACTTTATCAAAACATTATACCTAATCTAGTGACTACAAAATTGCTTGTTTTACTCGTTTGACAAATCATTTTTATTATTAAAAAAAATCATATATTTAAGTAATATGAGCCTCTATCATGGCTTGAAATAAGTCAAGTTCCTCTTCAAATAATTACGTGAGTAAGCCGAAAACATAATAATTAAAAAAAAAACAGTGAGTAAATTACAAAATAAGAAACAGTTTCTATCATAGTAAAATCGATTTTATATATTAAAATACTATGAATGCGGACTAATAATAAAAAATAACAAGAGACAATTTATGTGTTGTTGTTTATAAAAACAATGCATTTTTATTACTGCCTCCTGCAACTTGCACCCCATCACACAAGGCTGAAAAACAAGAAAATGACATTCAGCGGTAGGTATGTTCCGAGCTCAACCGGACAATGTGGACGACACGCACACCTGCCAACTAAAACCTTTTTGGTATTCGGCACGGCATAAATACAAGGGTAGACTGTAGGCTGGCTAACAAAAAAGCTTAGTCGCTTCATGTTTTAATATTACGTAATAAGATTGTAATAGAGCTTTGTGGTAATATTGTATGCTATTTTGAGAGAAATATATAAACCGAAATATAAGAGAAACAGAGATGTGATTACAGATTTTGTGTTTTATGAGGTGCCTGATTGTATGATTCGAAAGTCTTTGGTTTAGGTATGGTTAACATTCGGTATATTCTTTAGACATTAAAAGCATCCACACTGGACAAAAAAATATTGGCTACTTTTTACAAATAAACTGTCAAACACCAAGCGGTCACCGGTGACCGCAACCTATTGTTCTATAATTGTGTCTACAAAACCGTTACTCGACGAGTTAAGTCCCTAAGTCGGTATATAAGATTTTATTTATTTATTTATTTATTTATTTTACACTTTAATGCACACAAAATAAGGTACATAAGGCGGACTTAATGCCATATGGCATTTTCTACCAGTCAACCTTTGGGTTAAATGTAAGCTCAGCGAAAATGGGCCTGTGTAATATCCAAAAAAAAAAAACAAAATAAATAACTAATAGTAATAATAAATACTGTGTATAAAAATATATAATAAACACAAAATATCTACATACATAAATAACTTCATATATATAATTATAATATAATATAAATTGACGAAGATATAAATTAAAGAAGACACGAACTCAGCGTTGTAGCGCCTTAAAATAGGCCTCACGAACACTACGTTTAAAAGCCATTTTGTTTGGAGCCATTTTTATACTATGGGGTAGTGCATTCCATAATTTAATTACACTAACTCTGAAGGAGTTAGAAACGAAGGAAGTGTGGTGAGACGGGATCTCTAGAAGCAAACTTTCAGCTGAACAGAGATTTCGGCTGTGAGAGCTGCCCAAAATCTGAAAGCCAGATTTTAGGTATTCGGGAGCACAAGGATCATTTAGAATAGAGAAGAGCATGCAGAGGGATCTAAGGGATCGCCTCTCACGGATAGGAAGCCATTTAAGCTGAGCGCGAAAGGAAGAGACATGGTCGTATTTACGTAGTCCGAAGATAAAGCGGATACAATTGTTGAGCATTCGATCCAATTTGTTAAGAAGGTCTTGGGATAGGTCAGAGTAACAAACATCAGCATAATCAATCACAGGAAGCACAAGAAACCGAACAAGCAGCGCTTTTGTATTTGGTGGAAGAAAGTTTTTAAATCTGTAGAGAGATCGCAGCGTGGTAGTGACTCTTTTACTTACCTGAGTGACATGGTGGTTCCAACTGAGCCCTCTATCCAGGTACAGTCCCAAGTCCTTTACATGAGGAGACAACGGTATGGTCACTTTACCGAATATGATTGGCTCAAGGTGAACAGTATTTAAACAACTCAGATAGTAGGAACTACCTAACACTATGGCCTGACACTTACCAACATTTACTGTGACACCATACTTTTTAGACCAATCTTCCACAATGAGTAAGTTGGCGTTGAGTTGTTGGATACAACTCCCCATATCCGCAATCCTAGCTTGAGCATATAGTTGCAAGTCATCGGCATACAGATGATAAGAGCATGTGAGAAGACTAGTAATAGAATTTATAAATAAAGAAAACAATAGAGGAGAGAGTATACCGCCCTGCGGTACACCAGCCGTCAGTCCGCCCCAGTCAGAGAGTTCCTGACCAACGCGAACAGACTACTGGCGACCACGAAGATATGTTGAGAACCACTCCCGCGACGACGACGAGACCCCAGATTGAGTTAATATGGCCAAGAGAATATCGTGGTCAACTGCATTGAAAGCGTTGGAGAAGTCGATTAAGATCAACACAGTTAACCTCGAATCCTCCATACCACATCTCACATCCTCAGTGACTTTGAGCAAGGCAGTAGAAGTGCTATGGCCGGGTCGGAAACCAGATTGGAAGGAAGACAGTAGTTTGTGTTTTAAGATATATGAGGAGATTTGTCTATGGACAACTGCTTCAAGGATCTTAGATTGATAAGGAAGGATAGAAATGGCATATATTTTATGGCATAAGCCGGTAAATAATCAGACGGATCACCTGATGGTAAGCAATCGGTGCTGCCCATGGACACCCGAAACGCCAAGGCGTTACAAGTGCGTTACCGGCCTTTTGGGAATTGGGAATTTGAGGATTGTGGAGGATTCGGGGATTCGGGAGACTAGGGAGGGGGGTAATTGGGCCTCCGGTAACCTCACTCACACGACGAAACACAACGCAAGCGTTGTTTCACGTCGGTTTTTTGTGAGACCTTGGTATCATTCCGGTCGAGCCGGCCCATTCGTGCCGAAGCATGGCTCTCCCACGCTTGATAATCATAATATCATCTTACTTTGTTGCGTTCTCTTTAATTGGTATGTCATTTGCAGAAAGATTTTCTAGATAAAATGACTCCCACAACATTCATGTTCTACAAAGTTTTTACAAAAAATATTTTAATTGATATTCATCTTTATAAATACTACGTTAAAGTTGAACTTTGAATATCAATCAACAGGTCAATAACTTATCTAGTTGGAATTTTAACCGCTACATTCATTTCATATTACTTCAAACGCCTAATAATATAACTTAAGCAAGTTCTAAGTTCTTGTGGTATACTTAGACTGTTAAGTGAAAGTTTCAACAAGTACTATTAAGTAGTATACTATTGTTGATCTACAAAATTGTGTTTTGGAACTTGAGACTTCAATTTTCAACAGTAACTATACAATTATGTCTGTAGTCTTCTCAAGGTCAAATATTGTGAACATAATAATTCTAATTGACTGCCTCGTGGACCGAATGTTCGCAAGTGCGACTGCGGCGGCAAGGGGTCTCGGTGGGTCGGGCAAAGAATTACTGGGTTATTAAAAAAAATGTCTGTAGTAGCACGGAGTTAGAAATTGTGCAAAACTCATCCCCTATTACATGGGACTCATAACATAAATAGTAAAAAGTGGGTGTTACATTGTACAGTGGCATTTAAGTACCTACCGTAATGTGCACCTCACTCTGTCTACCCCTGCGATATTTTAATAATTCAAATTTACACTGTATTAAGGATTAAATTAAAACGTTTGACGTTCTATCGTATCTCAAGTACGTACTAAGAATACAAAGAAACAGTATTAAGAATTTACGAATTAAATAAAACATACTAACTCTATTTGATCCAATAGAACTGAAGACCTTGTATTTGGATGCTATTCAAGTAACATACCAGATATTTGATATTGGCTTTGAATGACTAATGACAGCAATAATTTTGCCTGCCATCCTAAATTAAAATTCAAAACATCACTATAACCTTCTAACAATAAAGTTCTCAAAAACCAAACGAAATTGGAAGAATACAATTTTAAAGGGTACAAAAGAATTGCCTTTCCGTATTAACTCCGGAGTAACATCAACGATGCAATTTAGTGCAGTTTATTACCTATCCTCGAGCGAACAATGGACCTCTCAGGTGACTCTTGCAGTTGGGAAAAACAAGCGATTCGTTGTTCTACTACTTTCATCAGTCGCAATATTGCATGTGACTGAACTGGCCCGATTTACGGATTATGAGTTTGCCGAAAGAAGCAAGAATTGAGTTTCAGGTTTCTGCAAAATGTTTGTGTGGAAGTTGTTAATTGGATCTTTTCGTGGTCTCTTTGGGTCGGTTGCGAAATTGTGTGATGATTTTGACCAGTTATAATGCTGTGTTGGTTTAGTTAAATCTTGCAAAGCAATAGGAAGCAATTGCTATTGCAGCAAAATAGTTTGAATACCTAAGTTCCAATAGAGGTATAATATATGTTAGACAAAGTCAAATATAAACTTTTTTTATTGCCGCGGAGAATATAACGGATTGCCGGGGCTCCGGCTCGAAGTGCAGGAGTAGGAACCGGGTGGTTTGTAGTCAGTAAGAGTCTGACACTCCCTCTCGCCTCACCCAGGCGGATGAAGTCATTGGATGATAATAAAACCTTTTTTATTAATGTACCTCTAGTGAAAATTTTCATACTTAGTTTTCACATTGTAATTATAACTACTTTGATACCAAAAATATACCTAGATGAATACATTTTCCTTTCAGTCTATGTGTAGTGGCTTGAAACAAAATCAGTGATGCTCATAGAAACATTTCATACATAAATAAATCAATCAATATTTATGTAAACCGATATTCTATTGATTGTAACACAAGATGTTTATCTTAGAAACTTGACAACGGTAACAATGAACACAAACAATCATGGTGAAGTTAACATTACATATGTTTTACAAGTATTTCCGTCACTTACGTACCTTTAAATAGACGCAATAACAATCCAAATATGTACTTAAACAAAATATTTATTATTGCTTTAGAAAACAATGTCTACAGAACTATAATTTCCGTAGCCAATGTAAAGGGACTGGATAAACTGCACTGAATAGTATAACTGGTACATCACACAAGTATATGTTTACGCTATCTTCTCTTTAATCTCATGATCCGATGAGGTGGGAATCCGACCCGACACCACTGGAAAAGACTTAGCTACTGCTTTTAATCGAAATTCATATAAATAGATAATTTTAATGACGACACGTTCACAGTCACTGGGGAATATAATATTTTTTACAACTAGCTTACAAATCAAACAGTTGTAAACAACTTGCCATTCCCTCACGATATTTTCGTTCACAGTTTGTCAGTGGTGTCTAAATAATTTTAGAAAGTACTCGAAAATAGTCACATTGGTACTTTGCCAATGGTAGGTTTTAAACCCGCATCCTAGTGCACGAGAAGCGGGCGTCTTAAACCTCTGAACTGCCACGACAATTATTTATTTACTAGCTACTTCCGCGCGGTTTCACACGCTCTGCTCAGCTCCGCTCTGGTCGTAGCGTGATGTTTTATAGCCTATAGCCATCCTCGATATGCGCTATCCAACACAAAAAGTATTATTCAAATCAGACTTGTAGTTACGGAGATTAGCGCGTTCAAACAAACAAAAACAAACTCTTCCGCTTTATATAATAGTATAAGATAAGATAGATTATATTTATTAAGTTTTAGAAAACTTCGTTACCGACTATTTGTCCTATCCTAGGATCAAATCAAAGATCTCATAAGACATGATAAACAGTCGTGTAGAATAACCACTATAATAACAAGACAGTTAAGTCAACAGCTACTTAACTGTCATCCAAAGTGTTTATGTTGGATTAATCTAAATATTTGGGCCAGTGGGAACCTTTGACATAAGGGATATAGACACACATACTACCTTATATACACACATACTGTGTACATTTTGTGAAGGAATTATTAATTTCCGTAGACTAAATGTAACGTATTTGCGAATTTATTTTTGCATTATTAATTTACGAGAATATTTGGGGATAAGTAGGTAGGTGTGTTATGAGTTATGTGTGGAAGTGGCAGCGGATCCTGTGACCTACATGATCTAAAAAATATCATAAGACTGATTTCGTAGACCAAAATTTTTGTGGTTTATGGAAATTACACTTTTACAGTAGTGTATAAGCTGTGTCTGAAATATTATTATTTTTATATACGAGCACATAAAATAAAATATGGGATCCAAACTGGCCTTTCGATAAAATGCCACTGAAAGTATGAGCTGACCTATAGTGACATGTAACATCCGATTTATGAGTTCAACCAGCAGTGTTCAAAGAAGGTTGAAAGGTCTTAAAGTTTGTACCACCACGTATAGATAAAAAAGAACTCTAATATGCAGGCTTTACCTACTAGAATGCTATGAATATTACTAATCAAAACTTTCCTATGACATACATATTTCAAATCTGTCATAATTTTAATAGACTTTGAAGATTAGACGAGTGATCAGCCCTATCTCTGAGAAGTCTTTGATGTTCTAAAGCGACTTACGTTTATCATTGGTAGCATGTAGCGTTTACGGGACGGGTAATGGGAAATGTATCATTGCGACTTAAGCTACGTCAAATATCTGTGTAATCAAACAACAACTGTTTTGGTAGGTAGATATAGTAAGATTAGTGTCTAAGCGAGAAGCTCTATACTCGGTTGAAAATGAAATGTTTGGTGTAGAATTAGAATGTATGGTTGACGCGGTCGTTATGCGATGGGCTGCGATTTTATTGCGAAATCAACAATACCGGAATTCGTAAATAAACATACATAACAACACGCCTTTTATCCCCGAAGGGGTAGGCAGAGGTGCACATTATGCCACTGTACAATGTAACACCCACTTTTCACTATTTATGTTATGAGTCCCATGTAATAGGGGGTGAGCTTGTTGCCATATACCAGGCATTATTTCAGACTTCGTGCTACTACTGAGAATTTTTTAAAAACCCAGTAATACTTTGCCCGACTTTAATTAGGTTCAGTCACAAAACTTTCACTGAGAGTTGTAACAGTTTATTACATGGTCCGCAACGCATTCATGATATCTCTGGTGTTGTAACAGTAGTTGGGTATATCTTCTTAGGTTAGGGTCTACCATCAAACATAACATTATAACGAATAAAAAATCTGACTCCTTACTCAATCCAGGAAAAGTAAATTCTGGTAAAGAAAGGAGGTTAACGAAGCGTCATGACTTTTGGGAATCTCGAAATTTCAACAATATTGTATTTGTCTAACCTTGGAACATGAATCGAGGAAAGATCTTTGAACTTAGCTAGTATCTAGAAATATAATTAATTATGCATGTATTGTATAAATTGGAAATAGAATTAAATTTCACTGAGACCCCTTGCCCGGCAGTCGCACTTGCGACCACTCGGCCAACGAGGCAGTCGTAAATAAACATGGTAAGTAAAATAAACTATTTTAAGTTTAAGTCTAAATTGAATGAAATATGACAAGCACAAGTACCTTTTATTAATTCATTTTATCTTAGCAACGCCCGCTAAATAAAAATAGACATATAATGCCAATTATTGTATTCCACGAGGATAAACAAAAACAGGAAAAGTAACTAAGGCAACTAGTAAGCACAATAGGCATTCTTATCAGAAAAAAGTGTGGCGACACATGTCACAAGTCAACGGATGACGTCATAAAATCCTACATCGCACATACGAAGTTTACATTCGATTTAACACGGATAGAAAATCCCAACGAGCAACTGTTGGGCAGAAAGCCCGCCAGGCACGATCACCTCGCCTGGTCGGAGGATCCTCCATTTCCGATATTAGGGAACTATACTCTCTGTTCCCTAAAGTGGTGACCCCGACGTGATTGGAAGTAACCTTCACTTAACGGAGCAGATCAGCACCGTCATCCTTATCGCCATCCCTCTCATTCATCATTTCTCCGCTGAGCGGTAATCAAGTCGCAGCCAACTAGCATCCTCAGCCTCATCAGGGACCACCATCGCCTGCAACGAAGTTGTGCAGCCTGGTTCTTCCCTACGGCCTCACCAGCGTCTAGGCACAGCACTTCTGCACACGGTTCTGAAGGACATCTCCTCCCGTCAACGCAGACGCCAGCCACTACGCACCTACCCTCGCAGCATCTCTTCCCCGACTCACCGTGGGACACTGCGAACTCATCTCTCCGACTCACTGGAGTATTGCCCTGCACCGCTCACCCGACTCACTGGGCACTCAGCGGCACAGTTCCGACTCACTGGAACTAGGGACTTTCTACACTGGCGCTGGCACCGCTCATCTCAAGCATCAACAGCCGACTCAGCGGGATCGACCTCCGGTCTTGGGAGGGAGTGATGTGGCGACACATGTCACAAGTCAACGGATGACGTCATAAAATCCTACATCGCACATACGAAGTTTACATTCGATTTAACACGGATAGAAAATCCCAACGAGCAACTGTTGGGCAGAAAGCCCGCCAGGCACGATCACCTCGCCTGGTCGGAGGATCCTCCATTTCCGATATTAGGGAACTATACTCTCTGTTCCCTAAAAAAGTAATTTCTTAGCCGACATTCGGGTAGAATCGAATTGGAACTGTTATCATGAAAGTATGTAAGACAAGTTGTATTACAATACATATAGAAGATTTTCTGTTAATTGAAATTTTATAGGATGAGAAATCGTAATCTGTGGGCTTAGGGTTTATTCTGGAGTTTCGATGTGGGCTCGATAATATCAAACGATCTTGATTAGATTAACTCAGACACAACTATTTAGAATGCAGGTAAGAAAATAAGATTGATTCAATACAGAAATAACCATTGGTTGGCGACTGAATGACCGATGGTTACAAAAGATGTGGTTCGGATTAAAAAATATATAATTTAGTATAATAACATAACATCACGCCTTTTATCCCCGAAGGGTAGGCAGAGGTGCACACAGAAGTGACACCCACTTTTCACTATTTATGTTATGAGTCCCATGTAATAGGGGGTGAGCCTATTGCCATATACCGGGTACATTTCCAGACTCCGTGCTACTACTGAGAATTTTTTTAAAAACCCAGTAATACTTTGCCCGACCCGGGAATCGAACCCGAGACCCCTTGCCCGGCAGCCGCACTTGCAATCACTCGGCCAACGAGGCAGTCTAATTTAGTATAATAATAGTCCAATTCCTGTCTTTGTACTAAGTCAATCTTTATTTTGTTACTTGCGTAGTAATAATTTTGACTATGGGAGAGCCATGCTCCGGCTCGATCGGAGTGATACCACGGCCTCACATGAACCAACGCTTACTTTGTGTTTCGTCGTGTGAGTGAGGTTACCAGAGGCCCAATTCTCTTCCCTTGTCGGCTCTCCTCAATCCCTGAATGGGAATTGTTGGGGAACAATCCTCAAATTCTTAATCCCCAAAAGGCCGGTAACGCACTTGTAAAGCCTGTGGTTTCCAGGTGTCCATAGACGATGCCGATTGCTTACCATTAGGTGCTCTACTACTTGATGCTATGACAAAAAAATAGCTGTGCCGACTGTAAACCATATCCACACGAGGCTTTTCAGTATTCCAACTTCAAAAAAGCATTATATCTGGTATAGTTTTCAGTATTTCAATATGACTGATTCAAAACCAGTGGGCTTAATCTAAGACCTAAGCCATTAAAGGCGTATGACATAGAAAACTATAGTAGTTCTTATCATTTGATGTCATCGTACAAAAATTTAATATCAGATAGCATGTACAACTCCATAACAAATAGGTTCGTTGAGGTCACAAACAGCTTTACTACGTACATAGTACAATATGCGAAATCGTACAAAATTGCTTAGAAACCTATACCACCACACAAGGCCACCGCAGTTAGCGCTCCGGTCGTTCACCCCGTATTATATAATCAATCTTTTAACGTTCCCAGTTAGGATTTAGGCCTTCTCCCCGAGAAAGGGACCGAGCCGTAATCTACCGCGCGACCCAGAGCTTGCTTGATGTCACAATATGTCACTGAATTTTGTTATTCTATGATATTACGATTATGTTAGTATTTTGTAGACATACATTATGTCCGAAATTCTTTGTTGGTACTTAGAGGTGAATTTATTGTTTACCTAGTTTTGTATAATTTTGTTGCTAGTTTCAGAGTAGTAGACTAACCTGCTTATATACATACCTCTATATAGCCTTAGATTTCATATATTTTTTTTATTGGATAAGCCGGTCGCGTCGCCCAAGGACACCTGGAACATCAGCCTTGCTACAAGTGCGTTATCGTCCTTTTAGAATTAGAAATTTGAGGATTGGAAATTTGGGAATTCAGGGATTGGGGAAAAGGGGAGGGGGTTAATTGGGCCTCCGGTAACCTCAGTCATACGACGGAACAAAACGCAAGCGTTGTTTCACGTCGGTCTCCTGTGAGGCCGTGGTATCACTCCGGTCGAGCCGGCCCATTCGTTCCGAAGAATGGCTCTCCCACACTTTTTTTTTCTACTTTATAGGTCGACGCTTGACCATCATGTCGCCTGATGGTAAGCGATGATATGCCCGACGATGGAGCACGCCTACCTATGAGCAACCTGTTCACTTGGGACTTGAAGACCCAAGTCATATTTAACGGGAAACACAGTAACACAGTCAACTTATTACGTAGTATTATTACTTAGTTACCAAAAATGAAAACCTAATACAATTTTCCATGCACTCCTGAAACTAAACTTATTTTATATGATATTATGGAGCGGTATAATAAACATATACTTACATTGATACTACTGCAATCATTCTCTATCTACTACAATGTACTACAATCAAAATTACATTTGATTATTATTTTAATACCAAACGTTTGTATAAACTGATAAAGCTTACAAAACCTACAATTTACCGGAATTAAAAAACATACATACGCTGCAATTAGTTTGATAATGCAAATTGTAGTAATTACAACAAAATACGATACAAAGATAAGCGTTTTACAGGGTGTGTACGCGGAAAATAACGTAGAAATGAATTAATTTATTTTGTGATAAATTTATGTGCTGAAAATTATGAAGGGTGGTATAACTATAATTTCAGTGTACATTTTTATCAAATGATTATACATATATATAGAGGTAGTAGGTAGGTTTTTTTAAACGTCCCTAATCCACACGAAGTTCTATTCCTGAATTGAAATTACAAAACCATAATTAGCTCGACCGGGAAATCAAACCTCCATTCTCCCTACTCGACAATCAACCTTACCCCTAAGTCAACAAGACATTTAATTCATCACATCAGTAAATATGTATTTATTGCCAAGAATCTCCATAAACCTGACATATTGCCTCATTTCTATGATCCAACGCATTCACACAACAACGACTTTGATAATTGAACGTCACCCACGCATTCCCCGCTCGTAATATTACGGTGGGGGAACACAATTACCCTCATAATTATATAATAATTAATGAGAACCTAATGTTAGGGGTTAAGTAATTAATTAGGACAGTTTTCATAATGCTCTACTGTGAGTTATGAGGCACTAATCGATTCGCGGTCTCTGTAATTTGGGTATTGGGATAATCGCTGGGCTGTGCTTTAGTAGCAAAGTATATAGTAGATATTTTGGTGTACATACATACATAACATCACGCCTTATATCCCCGAAGGGGTAGGCAGAGGTGCACATTATGGCAATTAATTCTTCTGTGAAATGTCACACCCATTTTTCACCATTTATTTTACGAGTCTCCTGTATATACATATATATATATATATATAATAGGGCCCGGTATATGTAATAGGGGTTGAGCCTTATATATATATATATATATATATATATATATACCCATTACACCGGGCACATTTCCGGACTCCGTGCTACTACAGAGAGTTATTTTAAAAACCCAGTAATACTTTACCCGACCTGGGAATCGAACCCGAGACCCCTTGATCGGCAGTCGCACTTGCGACCACTCGGCCAACGAGGCAGTATTTTGGTATACTGGTGTATCTAGCAGTTGTTATGATGATGATGAACCAAGCTCAAGTTGAGAAATAAACCTACTAAGTACCTACTTCTATTATTAGTCCAACAGTTCTATTACAGACTAGCTGTTGCCCAGGACTTCGTCCGCGTAAAATATGAATTTTTGGACATAACTTTTTATGATTCAATTTTCCAAAATAAAAGTCTATCTTACTCATTAACTACCTGCCAATAAAAGTCCTGTCCTGAAATCGGCCCAGCCATTCCAGAGAATAGCCAGTACAAACAGAGAGACAGACAAAAAATCTGAAAATGTTAATTTGGTACGTGCATTGTATGTACTATATTCATATGCATGGAGTAAAATGCGGTTATTTTAATATTACAAACAGACACTTCAAGTTTTTCATTTGTTTATGTATTATAAATTATAATCTGACTTATCACAGAAATAGCCGATTGTCTCCTGAAATGGCCACACACGCACTCTCAGTATAATTAAATAGTTCTTGGAACTGATATATATGTATAAAATTTAAATATACGTATTTCTGATTCTGAATAAAAACATAACCCATGTTAAACATCATATTATTATCTACATTTTCCATCTTAAAAAATAAAATACAAATAAAGAAATGTTCTCCACGTGTATCGTGTATCTAAGTGATACAAGGCAATGTCAAGACCCACGCGTGGCCCTCAGATGCAATAAACATAGGACTGTCTGCAATATATCATCGCTATGTCTTGTGAGAACACATGAGACAGCTTAGAACATAATATTAGGGAACTTAGCGTCACTATGTTCAGTGTTTAAGCTCTAATTCCTAGGAAATTCTGTTAGTAAACTATTGCTCAAATGTGATGTCATATTTAGTGAAGCGATGAGGCAATAGTAATAGGATTACATGGTGTTGTAATGTTAAATGAAATGAAAGTAAGTATTGATATATATAATTAGATTGTCCTTGGAATATTCTACCTTTTTTGTCTTTTCTTATTAACAAAAATCTATTTTTAGTGATGTATGTTATCGATGTAGCAACATCTTTTTTTAAACAGTAACGAGTGGAGTCTCTTGCTCATTCTTCACCACTCGAATCTATATTTTGGAACGAGCGCCTAGCTTCACTGATGGACATACTGACTGAGTATTATTTATTTTATATTTATTGACGTTTCAAAATCACCAAATTAATTCTTTTGAGTATGATCATTTGAATAAATATTTGGATTTACAATGACACAAAATGTACGTTAAACATCTGCAGTTTACAAAAAACAACACCCCATTTGCATCCAACTTAACAAAAACAAATTCCACGGAACATTATGAAAATAAAAAAGTAACGAACACAATTCAAATCATAATCCAACCTTACCCTACTCCCATAAAATCTTATATCGCATGCCGCACACAAATTAATGAGTTTTACTTTATACGTAGTCAAAACACACCCTGTAGTCCATTTACAAGTATTATTGATGATATTAGGCGGGGCTAAAGCAAATTTTGTCCCTAATAAAGAAAGAAAATACTGCCGTAAAAGGAAGGATACTTTTGCGAGACAGATGGCCAGTTCTTTGTTAGACGGTAACTTGTTTACATTTTGTTGGTGAAGTTCTGAATGATGTCGGGTGGTTGCAATATTGAGCTTGGTTAGACGAATGTATTTGGGTTTTTGAATATCTCACAATTCGCAGTAATGACAGCCATGTAGTTTGGAAATGTCGCTTGTGTATTTGGCGAAAAGGTTGCTTTTTTATGGCATACATAAGCCGGTAAACGAGCAGACGGATCACCTGATGGTAAGCAAACGGCGGGCGTCGCCCATAGACACCTGGAACACAGAGGCGTTACAAGTGCGTCACCGGCTTTTTGGGGATTAGGAGTTTTAGGATCGTTGGGGATTCAGGGATTGGGAAGATTGGGGAAGGGGAAGGTAATTGGGCCTCCGGTAACCTCACTCACACAACGAAACACAACGCAAGCGTTGCTTCACGTCGGTTTTCTGTGAGGCTGTGGTATCACTCCGGTCGAGCCGGCCCATTCGTGCCGAAGCATGGCTCTCCCATTTTAAGTACAATCAGAGTAATGTTATGACTAATGAAAATGTTATACTAAAACGAAGAAGAACTGCTGCACGTTGTGATATTTCTATACTTAGGCCAAGATCGATGTAAGATGTTTTCAAACAAGCCATAAGTGTAGAACTACGTGTGACCAGCCTTCTCTGTCACTCTTATTACTGACTTCTGAGTGATGACAAAACTATAGAAACATAGAAAAGGGCTATTTACTGCGGACAGATGTGGTCTTACTTTTGTGGATCATTCATAAACATCTCACATCGATCTTGGCTCAAGTATCTCCTGATTATTAAATGCTTGAGGAAGTTAGATATTCTAGAATAGTAAAAGAATAATATTTTAAAGACAAAATGTAATGATATCTATTAGCCTTTAAAAGATAGGCAGTAATTGTTATTTTCGTAAACAATTTAGTAAAATGTAAAAACATTTCTTAAATATTGTAAGCTGAATATTATGTTACCGCCTACGGATTCATTACATTTTATTGACACAAATCATTGATATTAAACACAAAGAGATTTTCAAGGTAAATAATTTTTCCTTTACGATTCGTGAAAATACCATTTCGTTTTTCAATATCTCGGGGTTTTAAGTTAAGGACTTATATGTAATAATGTTTTTTTTAACAATGCTAGCGAATATAAAAAATAACATAGATACGAATTGAGAATCTCTTCCCTCTTTGGGAAGTTGGATAAAAATGAGTAATCAAGTAATCAAGTATTTATTGCAATCATAGTGTACACATACAGATGGCTAGAAAATACAATAAAGTATTAGTAAATAGAGTATTATATCTTCTTTTGAGGGGGAAAATCATCCAATGGCTTCCTCCGCCTTGGGTAAGACGTGAGAAAGCGTCAGTGATCCTGCAGACTAAAAACCACGCCGTTGCTACCCCTGTTTCGTGCCGGAGCCTCCGTAATCCGCTAGGCTGACTGTACAACTTGATCACCTTTGACAAGAGGTAAAATTATGTTTTTTTATACAGAACGTTGTCCCACACTAGGTTTTTGTCGCGGAGAACCTAACGGGTTACCAGGGCTCCGGCTCGACGTGCAGGAGAAGGAACGGGATTATTTTTAGTCAGTAAGAGTCTGAGCAGTGATTCGATGATTGTCTCCCCATAAAAAAACACTAAGATTTTCTCCTGTGTCGTGGGTGAGATACAAACACATAAGTTCACATAACTCCCAGAACCGGAACAATCTGTGGATCACACAAAGAGTTGTTCCGTGCGGGAATCGACCCTCTACACATTGCAGCCAGCAGCCCAGCCACCGTGCAACCGTGCAGTCAAACAGTTAAATTATGTGTGTTAAAAATTATGTGTGTCCGTAAAAGATATAACGTTACCTATGTACCTACTGTCTCAAATTATATAGATTATTGATACATTTAAATGAACCATATTTTTTTTCTCCTTTGTTCTTATATTCTTCTATTGTATTTGACACTTTCGTGACGTCATAGTCAAAAGGTATTAGGGTACAACCCATTATTACTCCTTTACCCACGCAGCGCTCATTAATAACAATATGAACGCGACTTAAAATTCGGAATACAACATTGCTACTGTATTGTATGTGTATTGTATGGTTTGCTAATACATCTTTTATGGTGTAAATGTAATTTGATTTTAATATTTGATCAGAATATTGAACAGATATGGTGATTAAATCGTATTGCATATTGAGGTTATTTCTGTTTCACAGTCCATTTGTGTTGATAGGCTTAATAAATTGTTCCTATAGCTAAGTTTAGATGGAATTGGATACAATATTTCTTAATTTTTTCATTGATAAATAATTTCTAGTTGTACTTTTATAAAGAATAATAATAAATAATTGGTAAATATGACTGCCTCATTGGCCGAGTGGTCGCAACTGTGACTGCCCGGCAAGCGATCTCGGGCTCGATTTCCGGGTCGGGTAAAGTAGTACTAGGTTTTAAAAAAAATCTCAATAGTAGCACGGAATCTGGGTGCCCGGTATATGGCAATAGGCTCACCCTCTATTACATGGATCTCACAACATGAGTAGTGAAAAGTGGGTGTTACATTGTATAGTGGCATTGAGTGCCGTAATGTGCACCTCTGATTACCCGTTCGGGGATAAAAGACATGATTTTATGTTACTATAAATAATTTATGATTCATTGCGTCTTTACGGAGTGCGATTTCGTAGCAATTTTAAGAATATTTTTAAACATTTTTTTTCTATTTAGTTTGTGCAGAAAACAACGTTGAGTTTTAAAACTGCATCAAAAGTCCAGGAATTCATTTCTAATACTGTTATAGGATACTAGGACCCGCAGTAGTCGTATTTCTATTTTATATTTGTTTTCGAAAACTTTCAAATATTGAAAATTAAATTTCCGATAACAAATAGGTATAACGCCTTTCTTGTGGAATCAATTCCATTTCTTTTTTCGCGACACCTGTTATAAGTTTAAATACCTATTAGTTTCATATTTTTTATGTTTAGAACATAGCATCACACAAACAATACGTCCACGACTCACAATTGATAACTTGAGTACTACATAGGAAAAAAATCACCCTAATGCCCTATTTTTAAGTTCCTAATCCCCAGTAGTCCTTCAACGCATTTCTAACTTCTTTTAATGCTTTGAGTGTTCATGAACGGCGTCGATTAATTACCATCCTGCTCCGTCCAAGAGGGAGACCCGTCTGTTCGTTTACCGGCCTATGCCATAAAAAAATCAAAATCAGATTCTTTTAAAAAGTAAAATGAGTGCTACCGTATAGATACAGGAATTAGGTGAATAAATGTTAGAATATTTTCCCAACATTTATTCATCCTCTTCTGTATCTATTAACCCCTCGAATTCTTTAGCACCCCCGGTTAACTTATTTTTTTTATAATAACTATCGTGAGATATAAATTAACTATATACATAAAACTAGTGGAGCTTTTCTTAGTATATTCACGTGAGTGCTATTTTGTTACAAATTGTATTGTATTTGTAACATCTCAACATTGCATGTTTTACAGTAAAATTATAAAAACCTTGACATAAAAATGGCGTAATTACGTTGTGTGACTTAATTATAGTTATGTCAGTTGTATTTATGTAAATAACCCGTTCTACTCTTGACGATAATTACGTAGTTTGGATGTTTGTTTAAATGGCTTTGCTTTGTTTTACTGAAAACAAATCGTTGGAATTTTTCTAAGTGTATATATATCAAAGGATCAGAAGGCTTATAAATTCAGTAGTGGATGAATAAAATCTGATGATGATGAAATATTTTGTGTGACGATTTGTACTGCAATGCTTTTATCATGACATCCGACTCATTTCTTGACATAGCATCACGCCTTTTATCCCCGAAGGGGATGGCAGAGGTGTACATTATGCTACTATAAAATGTAACATCCACTTTTCACAATTTATGTAATGAGTCCCATGTAATAAGGGATGAGCCTATTGCAATATATTTTTTATATTTTTTTCATTTCTTGACTGCTTTGCTAAAACTATTAAGTTCATTCAAGAATCAAGGTAATCGATTATCGTATACCTATAAATATTTTCACGTAGAAGTCAGCCTCAGGTGAAGTTACACTCAATGATGGGCAACATACAAAAATAAGTACTGGTATACTAATACATCTGTCTTTATGCCTTACTGCCTCGCTAGCCGAGTGTTCGCGAATGCGACTGCCGGGCAAAGCGTCTCGGGTTCGATTCCCGGATAGGGCAAAGTATTACTGGGTTTAAAAAATTTCAGTAGTAGCACGGAGTCTGGAATTGTGCCTGGAAATGTCTGGTATATGGCAATACGGTCACCCCCTATTACATGGGACTCATAACATAAATAGTGAACACTGGGTGTTACATTATACTGTGGCATAATGTGCACCTCTACCTATCCTTTTGGGGACAAAAGACGTGATATTATGTTATCTGTCTTTATTCTGTCAAAGAATATCAAACAGTTAGCTACTATGAAATGAAATGAAATGATGAAAAGTTATTTATTTCCGCAAATAGGTTACTAAGTAACACTTTTACACGTCAACCTTTAAATTACTAGATAAGGGCCGGCCCGCGGATTTCCTAACCGACTACTCTGAGAAGAAATGCCGAAACAAGCTCAGAGGTCATTGTCTCTTTTAAAGTCCAGACAGATTAGAACTATAATGTGCGAGAACCGTGCAAGTTGATTCTGTAGTGTCTTTTGAGGAAAGATCTACAATAGTTTGAGCGGACCTGCAGCTGTAGCCAAATGCCATTTAGCGCTTGTCTACATGTAGAATATAAAACCAAATTATTTGGAATTGACGTAAATTTTGACACTTGTTAGTATCATCCCCATACATTTAGTTTTCTACTCTCTCTGTAGACAAGCGCTAAAGTGGCATTTGGCTAAGGACACTGATCTGACGGCTTCACTAATACCAATATATATACCAAATAAATTAATTGTGATATAATGACAAATCACTCAATCATAATAGATAATAAACTACGTTCCGATCCGACAGCACGCATTAAATTGGAATGTCATTTCAAAATATTGTACACAACATTCTAACTTGGTAACTCAATCAAATACGGTCGCATTGAACCAGCTATTTCATAGTCATCAAGTTAAATATTTGTAATGATGTTTGGATTTTAGTTTGTATTCTGAAATTGAAACATGTAGATAATGTAGGGATGAGTTTTAGAATAACTACAGTGCTTATTGGGTAATTTCATTGTTGTTTAAACTGTCAAACACCGCGCGGTCACCGGTGACCGCTACCTATTGTTCTTTAATTGTGTCTATATTGTGTTAATGATTTTAACAGTAACAAATCAATATGCTACTGATAACTCCATCACCAGCCTCGTTGTCCGAGTGGTCGCAAGTGCGACTGCCGGGCAAGGGGTCTAGGGTTCAATTCCCGGCTCGGGCAAAGTACTACTGGGATTTTATAAAATTCTCAGTAGTAGCACGGAGTTTGGAATTGTGCCCGGTATATGGCAATAGGCTCACCCGATTACCCCATATTACATGGGACTCGTAACATAAATAGTGAAAAGTGGTAAATTGTGCAGTGACATAATGTGCACCTCTACCTACTCCTTCGGGGATAAAAGGCGTGATGTTATGTATGTATTTAACTTCATCACCAAATACTTTTCGTTGAAATAATTGGCGTTAAAATATATTATAATGTCCTAAATGAAAAAATTGCCATTTTTTTCCAAATACTAAAACGCGACTCGATTTTAAGTAGCGCTCAAGAATAGTTATCACTACAGATTCTTTGTAAAATGACAGAGACAGCACGATACTATATTAAAGTGGCATCAACTGTTAACAAGTCAAAAATCTAATCTTTCTACACAATACTTACAATTGTGACAATCATAAAACAAGAAATAAAATTAAACAGACAGTTTCCTATTATCTCACAAACGTTGAAATGAAAAATAAATGAAGATGAGAAAAATCCTGTTCCACTTAAGCTAAAGATTAGCACGACAAAGTCCCTAGCAAGAAATAGTAAACCAACCGTAAAGTCCTTGACCCCTACTTTATATTGCTTTCTACGGCCTTTTGAGTGTAGATAAAAGTTTTTTTTTCTTTTTTTATGGCATAAGCCGGTAAACGAGCAGACGGATCACCTGATGGTAAGCAATCGGCGTCGCCCATAGACACCCGGAACACCAAAGGCGTTACAAGTGCGTTACCGGCCTTTTGGAGATTAGGAGTTTGAGGATCGATGGGGATTTAGGGATTTGGGAGATTGGGGAAGGGTAGGGTAATTGGGCATCCGGTTACCTCACTTACATGACGAAACACAACACACAACACGAAACACAACACGTTGCTTGACGTCGGTTTTCTGTGACGCCGTGGTATCACTCCGGTCGAACCAACCCATTCGTTCCGAAGCATGGCTCTCCCAGACTTATATTGTACAGATAGCATTGAAAAACGACTGTTATTCTTTGTCTTTTAAGCGCATGTATTCCTAGTAGGCGTGCAAAGCGCATTAAATTACTATAGATTTTATTTTTGACTAATATGTGCAGAGTAATATTATGCACTCTATTCCAAAGACTAATGAATCTTTAACTTTAAAAACCCAAGCATATGTTGCCTTACGTTGTTTGTTAGTGTTTATAATTCTGACTTGGCAATTAATTGGGGGAGCATTACCCCCTCCCTAGTTTTTAGAATCACTGAATCCCCAACAATCCTTAAATCATAAATCCTCAAAAGGCCGGTAGTGCACTTGTAACGCCTTTGGTATTCCGGGTGTTCATGTGCAATGCCAATTCGTTACCATCAGATGTTCCGTCTGCTCGATTACCGACTTAACTTATAAAAAAAAACAAAAGTAAAGGTGATTTTTTTCTATAACTAAACTTTTCACAGAGACTTTAATACGTAGCATCGACCTTTAGAGATGGATACGTTTAAGAAATAAAACTGCCTTGTCACAAAATGAATGAAAACAATAAAACCTAGGTACCTTTTAGTTTACCCGAGGCTGTTGAAGCGAGAACTTAACACCTGAGACCAGGTCTGAACGAGTCAGCTTAAAAAATAAAAAATCAGAGCTATTCTACAAGCCCTTTTTTTTTAAGGGTGGAAAATCATCGAATGACTTCTCCCGCCTGGGTGACTCTTACTGACTAAAAACCACCCCGTTCCTTCTCCTGCACGTCGAGCCGGAGCCCCGGTTACCCGTTAGGTTCTCCGCGGCTCCGAATCGGCATCGGCCGTATTGGGCCCCATCTGTGGTGGTCTGATGGCTCTTTGAGGCGCGCGCGGAACGCGACATTCTACAAGCCCTTAGGGTAACAAGAGTTTGACTGTTAACAATAGAAAAAATTCTGGTTTTATTCAAAACTTTTATAGACTGCCTCGCTGACCGAGTGTCGCAAGTGCGATTGAGTTGGGTATCGGGTCCAATTTCCCGGTCAGGCAAAGTACAACAGGGCTTTTTTTAAATTCTCAGTAGTAGCACGGAGTCTGGAAATGTGCCCGGTATATGGCAATAGAATCACCCCCTATTACAAGGGGCTTTAGCATCAATTGTGAAAAGTGGGTTTTACATTATAACGTGGTATTAGATGCCGTAATGTGCACTTCTGCCTACGCCTTCGGGAATAAAAGGTGTGATGATTATGATCATAAAATCACACCTTCAAATTGCGGTTTTATTTTGGAGTGAGAAACTTAAAGGTAGTCTATTGATCTGTCTTTAGTAGTTAATAATGTTTTAAATTGTATTTCTGAATGAGGCCTGTGTTCAGTGGTAGATACGGGTGACGTGATGATGACAACGATGAAAACAACCCAATTCATGAACTCCCAGTCCTAAAAGTCTTAATGTCAAAGCATGTTATATGAAAATAGATAAACATTGTATTATATTTCGGTGTTTAGTTCTAAGGTTTCTTTCAGTTATTTTTCTTTTGTATTCATTGCATGTAGCCCTTACACTGTGTCCTATGTTTATATTCCTTTTCCTGTCGGGGGTCTGCAGGAAGAAAACCCTCAAGGGATATGCATTATCTATGTACCTCATGCTTTTAATGTGTGGTCCTCTGTAATATTGTCTGCTGTATGGTGTAAATAAAAAACATGAAACTTGTTACTTATTTAGAGCAAAAGACACAAGCGAAGCAACAAGGAACGCTAGTTAATAAAAATTCAGTACTTTTTCTTTTTATTCCGTCCGTCAAGTTTTTATCTAAGAAATTTACGAATGCCAAAGTACTTTCTATGGAATGATAATAGAAGATTTTGTACCGTTGAGATTTTATCTGAGATTCTATGTCTATTATTTGAACTAAAAAAGCTCTAAGATTATTTGGTCGTTAACTTTTTGTGAGGTCTGAAAGTGATTGGATTTTTCGTTTCTTGTTTAAGGCAATCTTGTGACCGTAATATTGTAAGTTGTTACAATAGGCGCTGGCTACTTTTGCCAAATTACACGTTATATGTAACTGTGTATTGTATAAAATAGGTTTTACTCGCTACCGAAGTGATTAATGTTTATTCCTTCTCTGTATGAGAAGAGGCTTTTTTTATTAAAGGGGTATTTACAAGCTAATAATGACTATCATCAAAAATGTTTATATATTATCAATGAATTTGAAATTATGAAAGCGAAAACCTATTTTGTGCAAATGAGCAAAGAACTGTTTCATAATAACTATTACGAAATAAATGTCTTCAAAATACTCATTACGATGTATTGTACAATCGAACAAACACATGAATTTAAGCTGATATCGTACAGAGGAGATTAACATAAGCTGAGCCCGTAGCAACTGATTACCTATTAGCCGCAACAATGGACAATCGGAAGTACACAATGATGTGCTGATCGCTAAATCCATCAATAATTACTTCAATCATTCCTTATTAAACTACTAGTGTATGGCTATGGAATCTGGTTGGTACATCATGCAAAATGTGTGCGATACTAGTCATTGACCATGCCTGATGTAATTATATCTATTATAATATAATAAATGCGGTAGTTAGGTATATTTGTATTATTTATGGAATAGGAGGCAAACGGCAGACGGATCAACTGATGGTAAGCGATCAGCTCCGCCCGTCTCAGGTGCGTTGCCGGCCTTTTAATAAAGAATACGCTCTTTTCTTGAAGGTTTGAAGGTCGTATCCGTTCGGGAATACCGCCGACGACAGATCATTCCACAGTTTTGTTGTGCGAGGCAGAAAGCTACGTGAGAAGCGCACAGTTGTGGCCTGCCAACTATCTATATGATGGGGATGCATATGCTGTCGCTCACGACACATCTTTTCGCCAACGACCCTCAGGTCGAAATGATGGCGAAAAGATGTGGCAGGTATCAGGTCAAACAATTCCTAAATATATGGATAACTATGTTACTGATGATATTTGGTATACTATAATAGGGTACCATTTGGTATCCTGGTAGAAAAATCTCAGAAAATTAAGATAACGAAGTAAATGGGATGATTTTAATGTTACATGATTAAAAAAAACGTCAATATCTTACAATGAATATGAGTATAAAACCTTGAAAATTCTCAAACCAGTGTCTACGTTTTCCTTTCAGATAAAACCAACTATTTCCTGTTATCATATTGACACAATTCATGTTTCCCCCCATATCGTTTACAGCCAAACAAAAACACGCATGGATGGACCCTAACAATATTAATTACCTATTCACAATGACCACGGGGTTCTAACACAGAGTGCACTAGATTCCGTAACAAGGCAATGAAACTTTGTAGTGGGTCATCGCTCGTTAGCAACCGCACGACGACTAAGTTTACCTACACATGCCTCAACCAGTTAACCACATACGACGCACACATGTCTATTGTTTGAATACAAACAGGTTTGTTATTGGGTCGAAATAAAAGGTAAATGATTACTCTATTATCATTGTACTAATGAAGGGAATTATTTGTTTTTGTCGTGAGTATGCCACCATAAAAGTAAAGTGTATTAATTGATGTAAGTCAGTTATAAAAATCCTGTTCGTAAATGGAAGCATATGCGACTGGGCTTCACTCAGTTGCACAGTGTCGCTTTTGTGCCATTAGGCTTAATTCATTCCGCCTCCTGCAGTAATTCATCGAGGGAAGTGGAAACTATAGTTTTTTCTTCTTCTCCTCTTATAATATCTTCTGATTCACTTCGTTGCGGGAACCAAAACAGTTACTTATGTTCAGTATTCCGGTGTTTTCATGGTTGTATCTACTGTAGATCCTGGTTTCCAGGAGTTGAAGCGATTTTGGGAGGTTGTGCCGAGCTTGTCGCATAGAAAAAAAAATGCGAGCATCTACGATGAAATATAGTTTTTAAATGTTTCATTGATATTTGTTTAAAGTGGCATCCACACAAGTACTAACCACCATCTCCTACTTTGAAAGGCGTCAACAGTGAACTAGTGCTAGAGGCAAAATAATCATATATGGCAGTTTTGGATTTCATGCTGACGTAAATTTTACTGCAAAATTGGCGTCTAACTCTTTGGAGTGCAGTACAGTCATACAAATTATTTTTAGATGTACAGATGATCACACATAAAGGCTGGATAAGTGAAGACAAGTCTTTTGCCTTTTACCTTTAGGGTGTAGGTCTCCTTCAGTTTCTGCCATCTCTTTCGGTCTTGAGCAATTTCCATCCATTTCGTGCCAGCTGCTGTTCGTTTGATGTCATCGTAACAACGCATCTGGGGTTTTCCTTGTGGGCGTTTTTCGCACTATGGTCTCCACTCTATCACGGCTTTGCACCACGAATCCTGTTTGCGTGCAACGTGACCAGCCCACTCCCACTTAAGTTTCGCGATATGCTGTGCGTCGTCCTTGACTTTACTCTGCTGTCTTAGCCACTGGTTTCTTTTGTGGTCTCTCAGCGTAAAGCTTACCAGCATCTTTTCTACTGCTCTTTGGGCTACTTGGAGTTTTCGGAGAATGAACATCTTATATTACTAATATTACAACAGCGACAGTTTCTGAGTTTGTCTGTTTGTGCGTATGCTTGTTACTCAATCACGTCATAACGGCTGATGGGATCTGATTGAAATTTGGAACAGAGATTGATTATAGTCCAGAGTAACAAATAGGCTAAATCCCCTAGTTATATTCCCTTATTTATAGGAGACAACCCTTGGTTACGGAACCTGGGGGCTAAATAGTTACATTCCCCTATTTATCCCCTAGGTTCCGTAACCTATGAGATAAATAGGGGAATATAACAGGGGTTGAAGCTACAGGCAGAAGTTAAAAGAGTTATAAAAATAGTTTAACCTAACACACTGGGACCGCACCCGTACCTTTACCACTACATTTTTCACATCCATTTAGACTAAAATATAAACTGCGTCAATTTTTCCGCTAATAAAAGAGTAACAAATTAAAGCTAACACGTTACGAAGGTTTACAACAGTGTAGTGACGTCATAAAAGTGTGACATCATCATCGCTCGAGCTTACTTGGCGGGTCTTCTCGTAATTTCGTGACATAAACGGACAACTCGTAAAGAAGTTGTTGCGGAATACGCTAAGCGTAATAAAGATGCTGGTCGAAATGGTACGGAGCAAGCTCTTAAGAAAAATTAAAAAGAAAAAGGTTTTTAAATGCGAGTACATTGTTTTTGCTTTAATGTTTCAATGTTGCCGACGTTGTTTTTTTTTCTCTTAAAAGTTGATTAAAACTTTCGGTGTTTTGTGTTTGTTTTGAAATATAAATTAAGCCAAAATGTTTGAAAGACGCAATTTTGCGTAAACATATTAGACGAAACATACAAACAGTCATTTGACTATATTTATTTTTAATAACCATATGAATTAATTTCGTTTAAATAATTAAACAGAAAAATCAATCATTATAGTCATTATAGGTACTTAAAAGATTAACTGCTATAAAAATCATACGCCCTTATATGAAATGGAGGTCAGACACAAGTAATCGGTTTCTACGAAAGCAGCTACTTACAGAAGCAATGAACTACACCAACCCAAACGTATTATATAGGCACAAATTACAATCATAAAGTTCTTATTATTAACATTATACAGAAAATTCGATATTGTTATGTCTGGCACTAAAAATAAACTCCGTATAATATAATATTTTGCTACGTCGTAGCGCTCGTAGGATATGTGCTACGAAAGCGTAGTAGGCTGCTACGCTCCATGACGCATAAAAAGAGTGAAACTAGTATGATGAATAATATTCTTTTGGTGTATTTAGTTGAAGTTAAAATAATATCACGTATGTATCAACTATGAAAACTAAGGAGGAGGCCTTTGTCCAGAGCAGTAGACAAAGTCTTTCGGCTGTTGATGATGATCATTATCTAATGATGATATACCTTATAAACCATCGGGGTTAACTTATTTAACAATGGTTGTAAGATATAAGAATATTAATGAACTAATAAGTAACTTTCACCATCGTAAGGCAATGTCTGTGTAAATAAACTATGAAAATCCTTTTTTTTGTAACCATATCATGAATTACACATTTACTTACATTATTTTAAACATTACGCCATACAAGAACTTGCTTACGCGGCCATTATTTTCACCAAATGAAAGCTTAATTTAAATAGCAATTTATCGCTGCCTATAAAAATCCTCAATGACTTTCATATGTAATAAAGCAACCGTACACACAAAACTGCAGACTTTTATGTTTTAGCGGTTCACTAATACGGAGCGCAATCAGACGTATATGTATGTACGTATTTACTAAAACAAATTGTAGTTGCCGCGATAATCGTCGGCAATAAACGTTATGTATGTGTGTGTCGTAAACTAAGGAACTGGGTAGACGAGAGATTTTTATCGAACTGGCTCGACTGTATTACCAGCACTTCTTGTTGTGCGATAATCGAAACATTTTATAAGGGAACTACTACGTACCTATTGACAAAATCCCTGAAAGTTTTGTTGAGTCAGTCAAGACAAAAGTTTTTAGTCTGTACATACCCTAAATGTATTAGCTGAAGACTAAAAGTATTGGGCGACTGAACGCGATATTATTCAACTGTTCCTAAAACGAATAATTCTGAATGAAGTGTAACAATTGTTTTTATCATATTTTAAATAGATCTAGTAAAGAATGCGTAAAATACTCGGGACTTGTATAATTAACATCCTATCTCTCTAGGTAAAGAACTATCAAAAGAGCTTTCAAATTTCGGTTGTCCGGAATTGAGTTATGTAACTTTATTTAAAAATCACAATTAGAAACTCACTTTTCGACATATACATGAATTATAAGAAAAAGGCTCGTTAGACCACCATTTTTAGTATGATGAATTAAATACCAAAACATGTTAGAATATATTATTTCCGCGAAGGACCAGTCAGAAATACCATATCCACTTTTCTACTTATTTCTTAATCTCTCTCTCTATTTATTAGTAAAAAAGTCAAATTTGTTTTTACATATCTGACACAAATCCGATTCTGGGTCGTTACGGAAAATTTCGGTATCGAAAAAAATTGTTATTTTCAATGAACTGTACAGGAAAGGAGTACTTGGAATAAAAGAGTTGTAGCTGTTTCTACGGTCACGTAATTTTAGAAAAGTTATAAAAAGAAAACAGTATATACATACAATAAGTTTATCCACTCTTTCGAAGAAAAAGGAGTCATTGAATCGACAAATAAATATATAAATAAACAAGACATATCTGTTTCATTTTTAGAAAACTGTAGCTCTTGTATATACTAATATATTTCATTGAATTTGATCTTTAGTCGACACTCATTTTGAGTTAGGTCACGACGTATATATTTCTGATCCATCACATAACATATTCAGAAGACTGACACGGAATACTAAATTGTTGATACTCCATATTTTTCTTTACTCATTCACTAATATAAGCCAGAGATGAGCTAATATATTGGCAAAATTCTATTTGCCATAGTTTCAAACGAGTAAAGCTGTCTAGCATAATGCCAAGGTATTTTCGACTGTAACAAATGTGAACAAAGTTGCTTTTAGATTGCAGGCCCGTGTGTGAAACGTTGGCCATGCAAACACCTCTTGGTTTTCACGGTAGCGTCAAAATTCATTACCTGTTAAGTGTGGTGAATGACTTTATTACGTTTGGTCTATGGCGCCTTACGAAGTGGAAATTTAGTTACGCTTTCAAGGAAGATAATGTGAAGCATTTGTTGTGGGAACATAGAGTAAATATCTTGACGATATATATTCTCTAGTTAATATGGGCGTGTATAATTTACGTGTGCTTATGTCCTTTTAGTAATGAGAATGTTTAACATGCCTCGAATTGCTTTATTAACTTTCTTAAGAGCTTTGGAGGCTCGGATTTGTTTGTTTACATTTTGACATTCTTTGCTTAAAGTAATGATATCGACGGCGGCTTACAAACTGTTAAGCACTTGTTCATTTCTAGAGAATGTCTAGATTGGAATGTCCTAAAACATTTAAAATTATAGTATCCATGACAAAACTATGTTAACAACCTTCGAAGTAGCATTCAGTATAAAATAAAGCAAAATATGAAACTATTCAAACGTCGTCTATTCAGGCATTTTATTTCTTTCACATACCCTTGTATACGTTCCATTTATGTTTACATACAAATGTACCGACATTATTCGGACCCTCAATGTTTTATGGCAAAAGAAAGTTATATTCTGGCTGTATAGAGGCACTTATCCGAGAACAGAAAGAATGAATAAAAATTGCGCCTATTTCTAGTCGTAAAAACGGCCATGTGGTATGTTATCTTTTTATTACTTTTTAGCTGGATACAAAGCTATTGTATAGCAATGAGATGTTATAAAAGAAGAAAGGATTTATGATACAAATGTTTTTGAGGAAATTTTTGATGTTTTTCTTTTATGTCATCTTTGATTAGAATTATGATTTTGATCTATAAATCAGAAGTCAATGAAAGCAATCACTTTGATTCATTTAGTGGTAGTTGCAAAAAAAACATGAACTAATTATTTTAATACATAATAGGTATCAAGTCATTTATTATTTCATAATAACAAGAAGCTAATCACAAACATTATCCCTAACACTTCGAAACTAACATACTGATATAACGTATTTCTAAATTATCTGCGATTTAGAACTTTAATTTACTCTTTACTTTCCCAATATCGGAAACGTACAATCATACAATATAATAAATACCTTAAGTAATAGGCTCCAAAATACTTAGATCGTATAATACAAGAAGCAGTTACTTTGTAACTTTGCCTTAATTGAGTATACTGTGTAAATCAAAGGCTTTCGAATTGGGGAAAGTCAGAAGTTACGGTTTCCTTTACGCGGTACATTAGGCAACATCTTAATATTACTGTTATATAATAAATCATTACAATATTGGTAATTTACAAGGTAGATTTGGGTAAATATTTTCTTGTCCTTGAGAGAGCAATGACTTTTTGTAAACAATTTTAAGTAAATATATACCAATCTCAAATAAATCTTTGTCATCACACATTCATCATCAGCCTATAATTGCTCACTGCTGACCAAAGACCTCTTCTCACATGGAGACCGTAAGAGCATATATATCACCACGCGTGCACAATACGGGTTGGCGATTTCCAACTTATAATTAGAAATTATAAGCCTGGGTTTCCACGACGCTTTCCTTCACCGTTTGTCAGGGGTGTCTAAATGATGTAAGAAAGTACAAATAACTTAGAAAAAGTCATATTAGTACTTGCCGTTGGTAGGTTTCGGACCTGCAACCTTATCCATGACAAGTGGACGTCTTAAACCTCCTGGCAACCATAATACTCTTACATATTAGAGTTGACTAAAGCAATTCCAAATTAAAAAACTGAGAGCTTCCTAATCGAAGGACCCAGTTAGTCGTACTGGCCTTCCAAATAAAAACTTTGAAAATTTTTAGAGTAAAACAGTCAATTACGTATTTATGAATTTTCTAAATATGTCTAGGTACTAACGTTAATATGTGTGTGTTACTCTTTATAAAGAAAATAGGTATGAAAATATGTATTATATTATCAAAGAAAATTCAATGTTACTGATATTTGATAAAAATTGGTTGTATTTTTATTTTTTCTCTATGTATGTATAATTGATATGTTTACATAAATTTATTGAGAAAAAAGTAAGTATAAATTTCAAAATTATCGATTCTCGAGACTGATATATCCACGGAAAACCTGATTCGCTTTATCAAACCACAGTGGAGCCAAAATATTTTACGTAGCCAAAATCTTAAGAAGAAACATTATATATAATGAAAGAGCGATACAAAACTTTCTTATAGCCGTTTAAGAGAGTTTGGGCCTAATATACATCGTTATGGCTAATGTAGATTACAGAGCAAGTTATCGTATATACGTTAAGCTTGTTACTTTTTTCGCAGCATTTTATGAGTTTAGTAATCCCGGTGGATTTTGTCCAGGCATTTTCGAATTTTAACCACTGTGCTTTTTATAATTCCTTTTTTGAATATAGAACATGGTGAGGTTCGATCCTATTATATCGGGACGGGGTTTAGGCGGCTTATTACAATGTTTGGAAAACTGTTTTTGTGGTCCTAACGGTTTACCAGTAAAACTGATAAGCAGACATCGGTACATGTTTTTATTATCTAAATATTTGGGTTTCCAATACTAGGTAATATCTATATTTTATTCATAAAAAATGATAATATTTTCCCTTTCAATGCCAATTGGTAGAAACGCTTGATACTGAGTGTTAGTTTCTAGAATTTATCCAATCATAGGAAAGCTATACAATACTTAACTCCACCCAGTCGTCAAATAATATTTGTCAATATACGTGCTTCGTGTTATGTCACCTATATACTCCGTGATCCAATCTTTAGATAATAAAACAAATGAATCCTCTTATTCCTGCTGACTTAACTTCCCAGAAGTAGGAGTTCGTTGAAAGAATAATTCCAGAAAATTTTCGTCTATAATTGGAAAAACATAAGAATTTTATACTTCTTACCAACTGCAGACCACATCAGTACCTATAAAAAGAAAAGTCACTTTATTAGAATTGCTTCAGATAAATAATACTATAACTTTCGTGAGACATACTAAATTAATTAATATTTTTTTGGGCTTGCTTACTCACGTAATTATTTGACGAGGGACGCGACTGTTACTCGTAGCAGCGCCACGATGAATATGAGCGTCTAGCATGGCTTGAAACTAGTCGAGTTTCTCGTCAAATAATTACATGAGTAAGATGAAAAACATAATAATGAAATTAGTTTCATCAAATATAAATTAAAACCTAGCTTATTAACATTTAAACTACTTGTAATAAATAGAAATAAAAATTAAAACACAAATTATAACTCACAGATGTTACTCAAAGAATTTATCCAACTTAATATTTGGTATTAGACAAAGTCTCTTCTCTAGCATACTGCAACAACCGATTATAATACAATATTGTAATACATTGTGGCTCACGTATATCTACGTTCCGGCATACCACGGGTTAATAGATGTTCCTATAAAAAATTGGATGAAGATTAATTGTGAGTACTAAGCAGTTTGGGTTCAACAAATAGATTGCAAAATCACTAAAATAAGTCAAAGTCAAAGCATTTATTTGAATGAAACCATAATTTGGTACTTTTGAAACGTCAACAAATACAAAATAAATAATAGTCTGTCAGTCAGTCCGTCAAAGAAGCTAGGTGAAGCTAGGTGCTCATTCCAAAATGTAGATTTGAATGGAGAAGAACGAGCAAGAAACTCTATTTGTTACTCTTTTTAAAAAAGTATGTTCTACAATGTCTCTGATACATATTTCAATATTGTACGCATAAGTAAGAACAATGCAAAGACACGCTTGACGCATTATACTAATAACTTATTAAAATAAAAAAAAAATCTTATAGTCTAACATGGTGCTCACATATGCATACTGACAATTCATAGAAATAGTGCTACTATAAAAGAAAAAGTAAACTCTTTGTTTCAATAAAGAAAGAAATGCTCGATGCCATAAGGAAACTATTCTCTTTTCTTTGTGAAAATATAAATTATTCGATTTTCGCAAAGAAAAGAGGTGTGGTTCTTAACAAATAATGATCCAAAAGAAAAAACGTATGCACTATTCACTTTCTCCTACATCTTTGTCACCAAACTAACCAGTTGTTTTGTTCTATTTCTTCCTGGCTAACAAACAAACGACTCTCACCCTTGTTACATTGTCTTACAGCTAACTTTTTCTATGTCAAATACCGTTAAAATGTAACAGTATAGGTCGGTCGCCGCCCGACGGGACTCGTGCTAATGTTGAATTATTTATTTATGAGAAACTAAGGGAGGAACCCCGAGTTAAATTCTAAGACATAATTGAATTTCGAGAAAGTTCTAACCGTTCGAGTTTTGTGCGGTAGCCGATAGTACTAAATGGCTGTATTCAGTGTCGCTGTTCTACTTTGTGTTGAGCAAAAATGTGGTGGCAATAAATTTGGTGTCAATTTAAACTGTCTCCGTAATAAATACGTAGTGTTCTTTGTGTCCACGTAGTTAGGTTCTAAATTGAAATAATACGGCTACGTTTTAGAGCTTCGTTTTGACTTAAAACCGAGATAGAAAAGTTTTTTAAAAAAGGTTAGATAGAAGAGATTTTTAAAATAAATATAAATGAAGACAATTATGTAAAGGATACCTACTTTTCTATTAGAAACGAATGACGCAATCATCTCTCTATCTCTTCAATAGGATCAAGGCGACCGGTTAGGCAAGTCATTCTAGTCAATTATGTTAAAGGTCTAATAGAAAATCTTTTAGCTTTAACTCTGTTCTCTCATTCTTATAATCCAAGGAGACGACAATACGACACGACTGAAGAAAAGTTAGGTTTTCATTGTTCATGTGTAAATAACGGTGCAAAACAGTTGAGAATGGTCAGAATTCACAAGTAAATTCTGAGGCTCAATCTCCCCAATCGCCGAATCCTCAATAATCCTCAAATTCCTAATCCCCAAAAACGCTAGTAACTTTTTTATAAAGCCTTTGGTTTTGTGGGTGTCCATTGGTGACACCGATTGCCTACTATCAGGTGACCCATCTACTTATGTCAGCTTATTCCATAAATATTTGGAATTGAAATCTCCGTTTTCAATAACAAGAACAAATCTGTCGAAGGTTAAAGTCTAATTTCACTTCACAACATCACGCCTTTTATCCCCGAAGTGATAGGCAGAGGTGCACATTATGCCACTGTCCAATGTAACGCCCACTTTTCACTATTTATGTTATGAGTCCAATGTAATAGAGGGTGAGCCTATTGCAATATACCGGGCATAATTCCAGACTCCGTGCTACTACTGAGAATTAAAAAAAAACCAGTATTACTAAGCCCGACCCGGGAATCGCAATTGCGACCACTCGGCCAACGAGGCAGTCATATTTCACATTTTGTTACATAATATTTAGATCCACTGACCAAACCTGTGTTTTTATCATCAGCGACGAGTTCAACATCTCATGTAAAATTCAATCCCATAAAGATGTTAAAACAAAACCCCATCAATACATTTTCTTAAACATTACAAAGAAACAGTGTATTTTTATCAGCAGCTTATCACAGTCCTCCAGTTATAAGAGCGGAAGGAATTGGGTCATTATAGGGGTCGTGTGGATTTAGGGCATACTTGCCCACTAATGTTATATGGAAACTCAATACGTTATTGTTGAGATCTCGATGACTTTCAAATACCTCTTCAACGACCGGACAGTGACACTTGTGGTTGAGTACGCTGACGGCGCCTACGTAAAGGTGTTGCGTTAAAATTAAGCGAGATATTTTTTTAGATTTTGCCTTGTTTGTGTCGTTGGGATTTTCTTGGAAATTGTAGGAAGGTGGTGTAAATATAGGTAATGTTTAGTTTTTTTTGATTGGGTTGGACGTCTATGCTTCGAATCGAACTTTAAAAAAAATAGATGACGTAAGTTTCCGAAAGTGATATCCGAACGCAAGGTTTATACTGAAAAGAAATAAAAAAATGAAATTGTTATTTTTTTGACACTTCCAAAACGCGCAATAAAAGACGAATTATTCAAACAATAAATTAAAATTAATTAAATTCACAAATTTATTATGTATTCTAAAAGCGTTATTTTCTAAAAACATTCAAGTTAACAGCCATTTGTAGTTTTCAATTAAAGGCTCTTTACATAGTTGAAACTGTGCCAAATCGTATTAGTATATCCGTTCTACGATAAGTGATTCCCACCAAATGAGTACAGAATACAATGAAAAGCCTTCTAGAATGTTCCATTTTATTTTCTAGAAGGAAATAAAAGAATCTCAACTTCAAATTCAATCTTCAGATTTCCTTTACAATACACAAGAGCACACATGCGATTGACGATCGACAACCGCACTGTGGCTCGCTTTATTCACACGACGGAAATAAAAACTAGAACATTTTGATTTGAGCGCTCTGGCTAAACAGAACTTTGATCGCTTAATCCAATTTAATTGGCATCAAAATGAAAACGTCAAATTGTAGACAATAAAATCGCAAGCAAACAATTCCGTCTATCAAGCAATAAGGCAATAAGGGCGAAATTTGAATTCCTAATTAGATTTTAAAATAGAGGTATAGATAAACTGGCTGCCATAAATTTAATAGAAGCTATATTAAAGAAATAAATCAGAGGAGGTTTCGAGTCGACGCGACGTTCGCCCATTGTTTTTACTCTACAACAGATTTATCTGGCTAGTTGAACCAGAAATTATTGGTTAGAAGTCCGTGAAAAGGACACCTAATGTGTTTCATTTAAAGCTTTTTTTACACTAGCTGCTATTGATTTTCCTCAACGGACCAACTTTGTGTGTAACTTTTTAATGTGTTTTAATTTATGTTAATGTATTCGACCCAAACTCGATCTCAGGTGCACAATAATATTACCCAAGATATATTAAAATTTCAATCTCTAAAATTATCTCACTAACGTACGCACGGCAAATTCCAGCCATGTTTTTATCCTCAAACATTTTGCTTTTATTTTTACGTATAACGTTTTACTGGAATATAAATGAAAAAGTTAAGGGTCTCGGTTGGACTATAACGATGAAACTACTAACAAGCTTATTTATCATAAATGGACGGCTGTGCCTCTCACGTCTCGAAAATATTCCAAATGTTACACGCACAAAGTTCCGTATTTTCAAAAATCTGGTCAAAATATTACATGAATCGTTGCTGGCATTTGGATATTTTGCAAGATAGCAGTTTCGTTGATAGAGATATAAAGTCCCTGCTGAGATTAAGATAAACGTGGTAACGCCTTCGTTGTAAATCTTTCACTGGATAGATAAAGGGCCGGTCACGTGGACTGCGTGCCTCTGATTATATAGCAGGATATCGGGTCCTGACATTTTACCCTTATTTACTTCAGATACGAAATAAATTTCATTGGAAATAAATGGATTTTTTTTTAAAAAACGTCTAATCTTTTTTGGGAAATGGATAGATAAGTATGATTCATAAAACTGCTATGCCTGATTAAATAATATACGTATCATATAAAGTAATACTTTTGACACTTACTAGGAATCAAAATCAATCACTTTACGTACAATTCTGATTCTTTAGAAAAAGCTACTTGTGCAAAAATTACACAAAATCTTAACAAAACGAAGTGAAACGAAACGATATCAATCAAACGAAGAAATATAAACATCAATATAAACAACACATTCCGAATCACAAAGAGAACCCAAACGTTCATAATATTTTTCATTCGCATTATTCAAAATCCGGACCTAGTTGTTGCCAGAAGATTTTATCTCGTGCTCGAGTATTTTTCAAATAAGTAGTTTTTTTCTAGCGGGAAACTGGCACAGCCCACTGTCTGCCGTATCTGACGTGGGCTAAAGATTTATATTCCCATAATGTCTGCTAGACAATACGTTCGGTATATTTTTCTTAGCGCTCTCGACGCTTTTATAAAAACACAAATTTACTGGCCACGGAAAATAACGTGATTCTCTTTTCGTTCGGTTCTTAGTAAAAAAATAGTTGGGGGACAATGCAGTGTATTTCATGTTTTCTTTGCTTTGATGAAGTAATAATATTTTGCTTTATCTAGTGAGGGTTTGTTACGTAATGACCTTTTTTGTTTGCAGTATTTTGGCTGCGGTTAATTATTTATAATAATATTCATTTCATGTCAGTAAAATTCATTCATTGAATCAAAGTTACAAACAATAAGTGTGTAATAAGATGGATAGACATAATATGTAGATATGTTTATAATAGGTGCCCCAATAGGTTTAGTCGGTTTTGTATTTTATGACAACAACAAACAATTTAGATATAAAGAACAAAGTTGTTCTAAATTGGATTATTTTCTACATATTAGGTCAAATATTAATTAGAAAGAAAAGGGCAGCGAAAACATAAATACTTAAGTAGCCTTTTCTCTATCTAACACAAAACAAGGTTGATAAAAGATCTTTTTATTCTAAAGCCCACCCATATATTACGTAAAAGAAAAACATTAGGTACTAAATATAATGATGTAGAAAAAATATAAAGTTCTTCTGACCGTTAAAAACCTTACCTTCCATATTATCCCGTATACATTACTGTCATACCGAAACCGAAACAAAACCTCTTCGCGAAAATACTTTGGCAAGAAAAAAAAAGAATACTGAGGTCACGATCCGATTTATACAATTACCCCAAATTCACATTTTATTTTCCTTGAGCTTTTACATTTAATTCATTGTCCTCAATTATTTGAATCACAAAAGAAAAAAAAATCACGAATAGGTAATTTACATCAGTATAAAGAAAATAAAGCCGGGTTCGCACGAAGCGGTTCGTCAACGCTTCCGCGCACACCTCAATTTGCATGAAATACGTCTAGAGGCAGAGAGAATGAATAAAACAGGAATGCATATGAGACGTCTATTGATTCACGCATGGTATTGAAGCATTTCTCGTTTGTATCGCACAGCACCAAAATTACCCTCCACCGAATATAATTTACCAAACAACCAAAGTTAAAAATACTAGCTAGCAGATTCTAAAAGATAGGTTATAATTTTCGCTACAAACTTGTAAAAGGCTTGTAAGAAACGCTGCAATTACATAAGCACGTAATTAAATATTAGTCAAAACAATTCAATGATACAATATCACACCAAAGGGTCGAGGTTTTAACCTTACAATATATGGTGCTGTTCAAAATATGACAGCTACCTTTATCAAGACGGCAAATATTCGTAATAAAATATTCTTACATCGGATCAACTTAATTAAAGCCAACGAAGCAAAATATGTTCTTGCATATTCTGAGTACGAGTAGTAGAGTTTCATTTAGGTATAGCAACGCTATACGAGTAATACGAGTTAAACATAGCCGCGTCTGCTTGTAATATAATATTAATAACGCCACTGAAACGCTACAGCTGAACACAGCTTTATAAAAAGTTAAAACATGATTCATTGAAGTAGATTAGAAGTGTAGTGGTAAATTTTACTACGGCCAAAGTTAAGTACGTCTTTATCGTTGAAGTTTCTCAGTTTATTTATTACTTTATTACTGGACCCGCCGTTCGTAATAAAAATAACTAGAACTACTTGGCGTGCGCTTGAGAAAATAGGAAATTGCCATGAAAAAATTTCATCCTGTTTTTATTGTGTGCTGTACTGAAAGTGTTTATCAAGGCATCATCATGCTGCGGTCGCCATATTGGTGTTGTGGTTAACCAACAATTAAGCAGAGAGATGAAAATAGCCAGTTCTATAATGAAATGTGGCGTAATTGAAGTATGATAACCACCTCTTCCGTACCTAGTAGTTGGTATTTAATAAAAACGTCAGTATTTGGGTTGTTGACTTATCACAAGGGCTTTAAGTATCCAAATCACCCTCTACAAATAGACGATAATTATCTTAAATGCCAGTATACCAACAGTACGCTATTAATACTCAGTCAAGCTTATAATCTTGTAAATATATAATTAAATGACGGAAATAATCGAGAATTGTTGCTTGTTCGTAACAAAATCAAATCGACAAAATAAGTAGGTACGGTACGTAAAATAATTTAATAGACCTTGACGTTCATAAGTATAATGGCCTCAAAAATATTTATAACAAGGCAGCTATATATTGTTTGAGACAGTCTTTTGAATTCCCAATGGAAGTACGTCCATTGAAAGTCTCGTAAAGATCTTAAGACGTCTTTGGAAGACTTTATTCAGGGGAATTTTGTATTTGCGGTGAATTTAATGAACTCCGTAAAGTTTGCAACAAAAACATGTTATAGAAGGATTTAATCATTTGCGATAATAATGGCGAGGATTTTATATGCAATTTAATGAGGAGAAATAAGTAAAGGAGATTATAATGGACTCATTAAAGAGTCTTGTTGACTATAAAATTTAAAGGAGTTTATGCTAGCCATGAGGATCGTTGGATCTTTAATTGCGCTAGTTATGGAAAGGCTATGTATTAGATATACATGGTAGGTATACTAAACCGATAACTGCACCTAATATTATGAAATTCTTACATTACTTATTTATTTAATGATATAAGAGTTGATAAAAAATCTACTTCAAGTCGAATGTACATCGATGGCATACAGCCATGAAGTAGTTAAACATGTTTCTACTAATTTTAGTCGTAATACAAAGGAAGGTGATAATATTGAATATAATACTGAAATAGCTTTATATTAAAAGAGAGAAAGAAGAAAATTCAACATTAACTTAGTACCGCACGGTAATGACTAGGCGTATCTAATATGAATAAAAACACACACATATAGTGTAAATATTAAACACATTTTTAAAAATGGAATATGAAAACCGAGCAAACTTTTCCTAAAAAGGTAACGATAAAAGAGGCTGAATGCTTGATTTTCTTTTAAAATCTGTTTTAGATTTTGGAAAATCAGTCCCTTTTGCCTATGGATAGTTAGTAACAAGGCAAAGGCTAAAAGAATTCTCGAAAAAATTTTGAAAACACTTTCTAAAATTGTAAAACTTATGATATTTTTCTTAGAAGGTATTCTGTATCTGGCTCGAGGGAAATCTTCAACTATTGTTCTCGAAGTTTTCCCTATAAGTGAAGACATGATAATGTAGTTCAAAAACAAAATAATTAGCGTTTGAAAAATTTCAGGCTATTTCTTTTTTACAATTGAAAATATGTTTTCATAATTTAGTTCAAGTAATTTAGTAAATAATTTCAGTTCAAGTTTTACGTTACACATTATTTTCATAAATAATTAAAGCGAAATTGTGCTATGTTACATTAATTTCATTTTATTAATGTAACGAATCCTTTGTGTAGTTATTTTTAATATTTATTTATCATCCAATATTCTGCGAAACAAATTCAATTACTTACAGTTTATTTCTTAGTTACAGTTTTAATTCTAAAAAAATAATATTAATGCTATCTCTGTATGCTGTCTCACTCTTATTTCGTTTCTGTACTCGTAGTTAAAATTTCATATTCCTTTATAGATTCTTCGTATTATTTCGCGATCCAATCGTCGATCTCCGTTATCTTTCCAATTAGTTCATGTCAAAACCAAGATCCAATGACACTTACTAAGTCATGACAGTTCGGAATAACTTTAGGAAGGTCACAAATGAAATCTCAGGCGCAATAACGATTCTAGTCCGTCATTCGGTTATCTGATTTCCGAATTTATAAACTTTCATCATTCCAATGTAGCCTTTTTGGATGCAAAACTCTTTTGGTATAATGAGGAAATTCGGCCAGCTTCCTCCGCTGTTAATATTAGCAACACCGAAAAAAAAATAATTAACCACCCAGACTCATTGAGGAGTCGAATCCTTTTATTTTAATTAAAACTGTGGTATTTTTTCGTTACATTAATTTAATTTTGGGGAAATGCCATAATTCTTTTCGTTATTATATTTTTGAGTTAGATGTTGCGTGCCATGGAACCTGCGTAATAAGTATCAATTTGCTAACTGAATTTATGATATATTTGACTGCACGGTTGGTGCGGTGGCTGAGCTACCGGCTGCCGTGCAACGTGTCGCGGGATTTATTCCCGCACGGAACAACACTTTGTGTGATCCACAGATTGTTGTTCCGGGTTTGGATGTCATGTGTATGTAAACTTGTATGTTTGTAAACGCACCCACGACACAGGAAAAAGCCCTAATGTGGGGCAATGTTTATTAGAAAAAAAATGATATATTCAAATGCGTTGCTTAATTAAACATGAAGTTCATAATTTTGTCTATATTGCACATCATTAAACAAAATTTTTTTATTGCAATTATGTGTAATACAGATAATCTAGGTGTACTACTTCCACCTATTATATCAAAGTCCAGGGACTTTTGCTCATATCTAGAAAACTATTATGAAAAAAACAATATTTTTTTAATTTACCTATCACACAGTTGCTTCGCACATTTTCGTATCCAATGAAAAACCTAGTGACTAAATCGATTTGTCTTGAACTCTTGATGTGCCACGGGAATCGTCGCTGCCTATTCTAGCAAATACCAGCTTGTTACGAGGAATTAAACTCTAAATTGCTTTGTTTACGGTCCAGTTTTATAGTTCGTATAAATACTAAAATAGCAAAGATTGTAAAGGAGCTGTTAACTGGAATTGCTCATAAATTCAAATTACAAATACGTTGAATTTTGGTTATTAAATATTATTTTTGATTTTAATTGGTTTCAATAAATATTATATATTATTCACGAAACTTTATACTTAATGTAAATAATTTCAAATCACAATATTCAATATTTTAAGTTATTTTTGTAGATAATCAAAAATAATATCGAATTACTATTCGATACTTTACTATTGTTGGACAAAAAAAGGAACCAATAATATCTTTACTCAATCTACATACAAAATCTGAACTAACATAACTAGACACACGAACAACTATTAATATTAATAAATCAAATCCAATTGAAGAACAGACAAAGAATATGTAACAAAATACCCAACCGCCATCATTAGCTGCATTCATATAAACTAAAAATTTACCCTTTACAAATCCTTGTACAAATAACAATATATTATGGACTTTATACACGAATTATTATAGTACAATATCCTTTGGAATTACAGTTATACTTGATTCAAGTTCATGCGGGAAGGTCAACTAATATTGAGTGGGACATTAATATTAAGAGCGTTTACGTGGCGCGAGTCTTCATACAAAGTTTGAAGTCCAAATACATGGAAAATATTAAACCGGTTTAAACGATACATACTGTACTCATTCGGAAAATATTATGGTTTATAAGGTTAGTTTACAATATTTTAGTAACATTATATTGAGTTTACAATGAAAATTTTTATCTCTTTGGACTTGTAATACCACCTGCATACTTATAATTACTCTTATATAGCAGATAGTTTATACAAATTACATTCTACATTTGATTTTATCTGATATATAGAGGTTATTTAGACCTTCCAACTGTTTAGTAGTGTTTCTTTTTATGTTTAATATTAATTCTCCACGAACTTCTGCTCCATGCACTTGTCATACATTGTTTTTACTTTAGTAGTAGTTTATGTAGTTTATCGGTGGAACACACTGTCGCGGAATGCCCTGCGTGGGCTGAGCACCGCCGTGTCCTCAGGGAAGTGATCGGCGATGGCGACCTCTCGCGTCCGGGCCTAGTGCAGGCCATGATGCGGAGCGAGGGGGACTGGGAAGCCGTCTCCTCCTTTTGCGAAGCAGTCATGCTAGCTAAGGAGGAGGCGGGACGCGTGAGGCAGCGAAGCGCTGCCTCCTCGCAACCCAGCCATCGCGAAGGGCACACCGGGCGTCGGGGATCGATGCCCGGTGTGCCCTTCGCATCCGCAGGCCCGCACTTACGGTGGCCGGAGATCGGGACGATCTCCGGCCACCGTAAGCGCGGGCCTGCGGACGGCGAGCATGGGTGGCTCCCCGTCCGACCAGAAACAGACCCGAGCGTACGGCGCGTCGCGTTCCGCGCGCGCCTCAAAGAGCCATCAGACCACCACAGATGGGGCCCAATAGGGCCGATGCCGATTCGGAGTCGCGGAGAACCTAACGGGTAACCGGGGTTCCGGCTCGACGTGCAGGAGAAGGAACGGGGTGGTTTTTAGTCAGTAAGAGTCTGACACTCCCTCCCGCCTCACCCAGGCGGGAGCAGCCATTCGATGATTTTCCCCCCTTAAAAAAAAAAGTAGTAGTTTATAACCTATAAATCTTACTATAAATTTGTATTTTTTGTCTATCCTACAATTGTGATCATTACCTCTGTATAACATTTTGTTAAATAGGTGTATACCTATATTATAATTTGTTTTTGAGAAATAAGAATTATTCACATTCTTAGTTTCCATTGACTCGGACTAGAAATTTTGTTTAGAAACCCGTACCGCACGTTCTTAATATTAAAGAATAATATGGACTGCGTTGTAATTCATAGAGTTGGTAACTAGTATAAATAAACGAGCGATAGTTTAATATTCTCTAATGTTTATTGTACTGGTTGTTGCTATAAAATACATCTACGCCCCTATTTTATATTGTTCACCATTTGTCGAAATACTTTAGTTGGTATTTTTATTGAATGTTAGTGAACGGTTAATGGCATAGAGTTTTGTTAGGTTTTCTTTGTTGCTAGTTCTAGTTTATTATTACTTCGTTGGTCGAATTTTTATAAGGCTAGTTATTTATTACTGAGCGTAGAATTTCGAGTCCAGTAGCATTTTAGGGTACGTTTGTGCAACTTAGAGTTTGGAATTAACGGTGTAAATACACTTTCTAAATCATGATTCCTAACATCGCTGGCAAAAGTAAACGTATTAATTTTAATAAATAAATAAATAATATTATAGTTGCGAAAGTTTGCGAGGATGTATGTGTGTGTGTTAATTAACAGGAGTTGAAATGAAATTTGGAACAGGGGGTAGGTTATAGTCTGGAATAAATAACATATGGGCTATTTTTATCCCACGGCAAAGTCGTTGGCAGAAGCTTATTAAAGTTTAGTTTCCTTCTACAAATTAAATCATCATATACTTAATCTCTAAACAATTTATTAAAACTTATTAATATTGACATTACTTATGACATATTTGATGGTCCTAACTTTATTTGACATTAGTATTGTATGAAATGTTACTTAATACGATTTAATTTACAATTATTAAGTATGTGTCATTTAATTTTGAAATTTATGAATTATGACAATGTTAATTTTAATTATAAATGATACTACTGCCTGCGACGTCGTACGCGCAATCCCGTTTTCTCCCGTTCCCATAAGATTTTCAGGATTTTGTTCTATCATAAGAACCTTTTCCTGACAATAACAAACAAACCAAAAAAAAATCAGTCAAATAGGTCCAGCCATTCTCATGTTATGGCGTGACAACGGGAAACGGGTTTAATTTTTTTATATACATTTGTACGGCTCTGGGCAAAACATTACTATCTGTAACACATACCTATGTTTACAAATAAATATTCTGAATCTATCAGTTTACTAAGCAAGTCATAAACACTGACTTATAACATTCCATTCATTAGTTCTTGGGGTCAAGGACATTACAGTATTTGACCTTGAGTTGACATTATAATACTGTTATAATGATAAAACATTCTGTTATAGTATTTGTCTATTGATTTACGGTCTATTGATTTACGGATTATACAGTCGTGGTGGCCCGGAGGTTTAAGACGCCCACTTCTCATGCATGAGGGTGCGGGTTCGAAACCTACCAACGGCTAGTACCAATGTGACTTTTTTCGAGTTATATGTACTTTCTAAGATTATTTAGACACCACTGACAAACAGTGAAGGAAAAACATCGTGAGGAAACCTGGACTTATAATTTCTAATTATAAGTTTGTCGGCGCATTAGTATGGCCATCGACCATAGAGGCGGCGACGCGCGGGACGGGGTATAAAAACACACGGCCGCGCGAGCGCCGCGCTTCTTCTTCATCGACACACGCCAGCCATAGCATTCGGGCATTTCTTTGTATCGGTGTGAGCCGGTCTTGATTCTGATATGTAGAAATTAAACCTATTAATTGTGCAGTCTTCTGTTTTAATTTAAAATAACCCGACAGAGCTACGACAAAGTTTGAAATCGCCAACCCGCATTGAGCAAGCGTGGTGATTAACGCTCTAACCTTCTCCGTGTGAGAAGAGGCTTTGCTCAGCAGTGGGCATTTATAGGCTGTTGATGATGATGATGATTTACGGTGTAATAGATTATAGACTAACATTGGGCTATGTTCATACTTTATCGAAGTCTTTGTTCAGCTGTTTTAATCATGTATAAAGCATAAGCATTTAGGGATGGATGAGTAAAACTATTGGTAGGTTTACACCAATCGTATTGTAGTTTTTTTTATGAGAATAGCCGGTAAACGGCAGACGCATCACCTGATACGCAATCGGCGTCGCCCATGGACACCCGAAACACCAAAGACGTTACAAGTGCGTTACCGGCCTTTTGGGAATTAGGAATTTGAGGATTGTGGGGGATTCGTGGATTGGGGAGACTGGAGAAGGGGGTAATTGGGCGTCCGGTAACCTCACTCACACGACGAAAAACAACGCAACTGTTTTCTGTTTTCTGTGAGACTGTGGTATCACTCCCACACTTGACTTGTAATTCACAAAATACAAAAAGATGGTGGGATATATATTTCCACTGACTTGAAAAGGGGTCTTAAACATTTCTTTATACTAAACAGTACTTTTTAAACGTTACTCTGTCTCTTAGGGCATGTCACTAGTTAACCGCGAAAATATCACCAACATAATTTCTCTCTGCTAACAGTATGACTAATAAGTACAATTGTCTGTACTTACTAATACGTTTGTTTAGTTTGTAAATGCCGAATGCATATAATATAATATTACGACGTTACCTTTTGTAGAAAGCCAGGTTACAAATTCAAGAAAACAATTTGTTATAAAGAAAAAATAATACCTCTGATACGGACGGAACCCTTAAGAAATACAAGAGCAATATTTCGATCGAAATATTTGATTCACGAACACTCGACGCCAAGCAACTACGCTGGATATTTTCAAGCCACGACAAAGGATTTTTAACAAAAAGAAAAATAGTATCTCACAACGCCGTGGGCAAGTTCCATTGTAAATCTGGTGAGACACTGAGGATGTTTATTTCATAGTATTTTAGAGAAATTGTTGCTCATGTACAGTTCCTCGAAAATACAAGATTAACGTTAAAATAAAATTCTTGTATTTTATGTTATAAAATATGCCCTTGTTTGAAGACCGATTTTTACAACGCCAGATAAAATTTCACTGACGAATAACTTTGTAATATTTGACAATTCTTCCATATTAAAAACTGCCAAATGTCAATTTTATTCAACATGTAAGAATTAACTGATAATTAAAAATTTGGCCCTATAAGTAATTATGCGGAATTAAAGTGATTGAAGAGTCCGTGCCGAAAATGAGAATGAGTTCAAGTTATACACAGTTCTGTACATTATTGGTCTTTTAATCTCCAACAGAAGAAGGTACAGGTGTATATTATTTACCTGACAATCATGATGGTTATTGAATGTTAAGCCATTTGTAGATGACATTTAAATTAAGATTAGAGTAAATATGTTCATATGAATTGTAGCCTGCCTCGTTGGCCGATTAGTCGCAAGTGCGCCTGCCGGGTAAGGGGTCTCGGGGTTTGATTCCTGGGTCGGACAAAGTATTACTGAGTCTGGATATATGGCAATTGGCTCACCCCTTACATGGGACTTATAAAATAAATAGTGAAAAGTGGGTATTACATTGTAGAGGTACATTAACTGGCTTAATGTGCACCTCTGCGTACTCCTTCGGGGATAAAAGGCGTGATGTTATATTTTTGTTGAATTGTCGCCAAATAGAGAAAGAATAAGTAGCGTCGTGCTAGTGAACTTGAATATAAAAGCTACAAACACAGTCAGTCCCAGAAATAGAACTATCAAAACTATATCACCAACAAGACAGTTATTTTCAATGAATATATAGTTCTAACATTACTCAAGTGTAACAAATTCGAGGTTAGTAAGGTAATCCCCTAGTTACTCAATGTACCTACGAAATTACGATCAAAATCTAAGAGGCATATCATGATATAATTGTACATTCCTCGCCACGCAATGTTCATACGCCAAGTCCTGTCACGGCATCGTTTATAAAACAAAAGAATTTATGCGAAAAACCTGGTTCCTTAATGAAAAATATGTAGTACTAAAATTTCAGTAGTAGGTAGTAGATAGCAGGTTTGAGTTATAAAACTTATATGACTTTAGTTGCCATGTTTTTCTGTGATTTAAGAATAATAATTTCGGTACCTACTATAAAACTGACTCGTTGATCCAATAGTCCAGCAAAAACCATTGGATTTTTGTGGCAATTCGAAATATAACATAATATAGTCTATAAAAAGTATTTTCTTTTTATCTACAACCACAAACAAACACCTAAAATGGCCGTACATTATTAAATCAAACTCAAATATCGTAGAATTAATTATCTCTATGCAGTAAACAATAAAGCTTGGCTAGACAGGGTCTAAAGGCGAGCTAAAAACGCAAGTCGACGCTCTTAGAATTACACCCCAATTAAACTGAAGAGCAGACTATTAAAACACTGAAATAAAAGCGTAAATAAATGTCCTAGATAAATTTGTGTTAGACTTTATTTAGTGGAACGGGGTTAATAGTTTGTACATGCATATGTACATGGAATTACAAATGTGATCCGTGTTGAGCTGAGAATTAATGTTGGGGACTTGTGGACTTAATGGTTTATGCTTTCTTTCGTCAAGTCTTTTAAGGAAGTTGGTGTTGGTTGTATAGATGTATTTTTGAGTCATTATGCTTTTTTAATCATAATGACACAAAAATATTTGAGAAGAGGCTTTGCCCAACACTGGACACTTATAGACTGTTGATGTATGTATTTATGCTTTTTTTCTTGATAATGCTTGAGACTTTCTGTATATTAGTTTCTACAATATTAATCCTATTTTTTTTGAGGTGGCATACCATAGATTGGCTTCTCTCTTTTTGGTTGTGGTTATGGGGAGCAAATGTGAGACTCTTGTGAATAACTTAAATAAACGTCGTTCAGCGAACATAGATAATCATGAAGTGAAGCTACGGTATCCCGATACGTCTTCCACAGCTCCGGTCAAAGTCTAAACGTTTGGCATTGACTCTCTGGAAGTACATTAATAAAAATCAGTCTATGTTATATTTTACCAAGTCATTGTGTAAAACTTCATTTACAATAGCAACAAAACTTTGAACTTCTTTTTATTTGTGTCCCATTTCAATAATCCCCAACCATCACAACTAATATACCCAAGTATTTACAGAACCAGTCAAAAGCGCAAACAAGTGCTCAAACTAGCAAACAAGATGTTGGTATCAAAGTATGCTTACAAACTACGTGTCCTGTTTAAACTGAATGTAAGTTGCATAGAAGCTCCCTAAGCAATGTCTTGTTATTTCAACTAGCAACTGAACTATGATAATAAATGGTAGACTAAGAAAGAGCTCCTGGACCAGTTCAGTGACCTTTCGTACATAGACCGGGTAGATACATAGTTGAAGGGTCTCATTTCTGTTTGATTTTTCTTTGATGTTTGTTTTTGGAAATCGAATTAGGTAATGTTTTAAGTTAAGAGTCGTTACTCTAATAAGTTATGTTGATGATAAGGACCGTTGCTATTCAGTTTACGTAACTAATGCACGATTAAATTGCGAAATCTTATTAGGTAGTGAGAATATAGAATTTAGAGTTGGACCAAGTTTGTGTGTTTGACAACAAAACTATATTAAACACATTGTCTATGTATTTAAAATAAAATATGGCATTATGAAAATTAATTTACATTTTATATATGTTATAGAGGTAGAATCCAAAAAAAAATCCGAGCAATGTCAATACCATAAATCCTAATTAGAAGTTCAAAACCCATCCAGCAGATTTAATGCAAAAGATATCTTTCGAACTTGTTTCATGCACTCGAATGTCATGACAGCTAACTGTCACTAATGTCAGCTGTCAGTTATAGAAATGGCGGGAATATGGAAAATTGGAAGTGAAGATAGAATGTTAGGGGAGTTAAGTATGACAGTAAACCAATTGAATAATTTATACTTTGATAAGTCTTTCTATAATGAGATTTGTGATATTATCTATGTATCTAGAGGTATATACGAACTAAATTAATTTTTTCTCTAAAAATCAGTAACTATTATTATTAGTCGATTACTACATTAAATAATTAATTTTCTTTGAATTATGTACAAGATAGTATCTAGTAATGCCAAAGTAATTTGTTTTCGATTCGGAAAACTACCCAATTAACTAGTAGTGTTATTACAAATAGTCTAGAATGAACTAGAAACGCGAAGTTTGCCACTTGTAATATTCCCTAACATTTTGAAGGATATTTTATAAGTACAAAGAGACCCAATTACGAAATAATTAAGACGACAGAGAAATTTAATGAGATTATGTCTAACGGCAGTAATTTTTGTAGTTATATCATAATTTTGTAGTCTTTTAGTACACTCATGTTTACACCAGACAAATACTTATGTTGGAATTTATTTACATAATAACACAACATCACACCTTTTATCCCCGAAGGGGTAGGCAGAGGTGCACATTACGGCACTTAAACTGTCAAACACCCAGCGGTCACCGGTGACCGCAACCTATTGTTCTATAATTGTATCTATGATGACGGTACTCGACGAGTTAATGCCACTGTACCTCTACAATGTAACACCCACTTTTCACTATTTATGTTATGAGTCCCATGTAATAGGGGGTGAGCCTATTGCCATATACCGGGCACATTTCCAGACTCCGTGCTACTACTGAGGTTTGTACAAACCCAGTAATAATTTGCCCGACCCGGGAATCGAACCCGAGACCCCTTGCCCGGCAGTCGCACTTGCGACCACTCGGCCAATGAGCAGTGGAATTTATTCAATAAGCATTAATTAATTGAATTGCTTGTTGAACGACACGTGTCCATATTTTCTGATATTAGCCCAATCTCTAAACAGAGTGAGCTAATCTGTACTACTAGAGATTTAAAAAAAACCTTCCATAATCCTTTACCCAATAAATTATTATGTTTAGGCTTACTCACGTAACAATTTGACGAGGAACTAGACTAGTTTCAAGCCATGCTCTTATATCATAGCTCGAGTCTGATTCGAGTAGCCAGTAGGTAGCAGCGCGACAGTCACCGCGTCGCGGATCGCGAAATGCTCCTCATGAATATGAGCCTCTACAAATTTCTTCTTTCTTCTTCAAGTTCCTCGTCAAATTATTACGTGCGTAAGCCGAAAACATAATAATTTATTTAGTATGTCTCACGAAAGTTACAATCCTTTACTCATTTAAAAATCTACTCAGTAAATCACGGTATATTCTGTAAAAAGCATTCTGGGAACAAATAGACTATACCGACTACATCCCGATAGCCGCACTTACTACAATTTAATCTAAGTCAAACCAAAATACTCATAGGAACTTCAATACAAACTTAACCGAACAGTAAATCATTCGAATATTAACGAGTCACACTTTAACTGCGTATAATGTGAAAATAATGTATACGTTTAACGGTACACTATAGCCCATAGGTTGGTGCTTGATACCCCATAGTTTTACCCCACCGTTTATATTAATACTCATTCAAAATAATAACTTAAGACACGAAGGGTTTTTTCCAGGCCACAATTGACATAGCGATTACATTAGAAGATTGTATAGAAATATTAATTTCCATAAAAGACTAAACAAGGCTCGTATACCTGTGGATACTATGTAAACTGTACTAAAATCTTACAAAGTGGATAATGTAATAATATAAGAAACAAATTGTTCAGCCGATGATTAAGCTTTCGTATAATTTTGTTCTGCGGTAAAGAGAAATTTGTATGGAATGTGCATTGTAATGAAATGTTGTATCCCATTGATGGGTGTTTGTAAGTGAGTAATCATTTTTTATTGAAAGATTTATTATCGAATTATATTTAACCTGTATTATGACTTGCTGTCCCAATTCGAATTTGACAGACCATTTTCTCATTAAAGTCTTTGATTGTATCAGGAAAGTTTAAAAAGCAATTTCTCTTCCTCTGCTAACTCTTGTCCCTTCTCATGACGTCTAATATTAGTTTAACTTTTTTACAGTAAACAATCTAGTAATATGAATTAAAAAGTTATTATAATAACTATCGCCAGACATACAAAATTAACTAAAATCGCGGGTTACTGTTACTGAGAAAAGCTCTACTAGTTTCGAACCACAGAGGGTTCTCTCTACTCCACTCTGTGGTTCGAAACTAGTCGAGCTTTTCTCTGTATATTTACGTGAGTAACCCGCGATTTTATTTAAATAAAAAGTTGTTATATTAAAAACAAAACACATTCTACCCAATATTATAACAAACCACGTATTACAAAAAGCTATAAAACAAGAACCTTGGCACAAACCAGACGCCACCATAAGCAAAGCTAAAAGATATCTAAATTACCCACGTTTTTTGTTCTTTGTAAATATGTAAATGATGGCTCGAGGTCGCTGTTATCTGTTAAAAGATTTATTATTTAAGAATAAAGCGGGAGGGTCATTGCTGTCAACAATCGCCTTTTTTCGACGAATTAATTCAACGACAGTAACGGGGTTTTGTTGTACCGTGTTAAAGGAGTTGCAGGTCAATACATTTTCATTGTGATTTTTTTATAGTTTACTGTTTTTGTAGTAGAGTACGACTTGATTGATTGAATCGTTGTGTCGAGTAAAATATTGCAACGGTTGAGAACGTAATCAAAAAGAAAAAAAATGTTTTTCGGCATCAATGCCTATCATATCGTTTAAGATACGATATAAGTGCCTGTGTAACTAGAACGCCACAAACAGAAACGTCAAAATCAAAGAAAAAATATACACAGACTGTGGTCAGTAATAATAACAGCTAAATTGTTAAGAAACAGATTGACAAAAACAACATGAAACCATAAAAAAAAACAATGAATAAAGATAGAAAGACAGTCTAGCTATTTGATCAATCACTGTTTAAGTATTTCGCTATTCAACACTCTACTAGACGATAAAAAGAAATATAGACTGCAAACAGTTCAGTTCATATTTCAAAAAGTTCTCCCACGTCAGAATAGTATGCTAAATGAGTCTAAAATATGAATGCGAGTCATTTTGATTGGCACACGTTACTCTAAATTATCTAAAACTTGAGTGCGATACAAAAATAGCTCAGATATTTTAACGTAAAAACCGAAAACTTAGCAAAAATTAAAACCTTGGCCAGCAAGTTTATCTTTCAAGTTAGTCGGTTCAAAAAGGTATTTATATAAGGGTACTATACTACTGGAGGCATTGCATACTTATAGTATGCAATGCCTCCAAAACTTACCCGTTTAACCCCGAGAATAGTGAAGCAAAAAATGCTATCTGGTTTGATTAATTGGCGTATGTTTGTGACTTTCAGTTTTATGTCTTCCACTTAAAGTTCTAATTTTAAAGCAGTTTAAATGGACTTCCAGCTAATTAGTGATAGTCTTTTAGAATTAAACGAATAAAAATTGTGCATTATCGAGTTCTATAGTGATGATAAGTTTTTATAAGTTAAGGTTTATGATCGAGGACTCTGGAGTTAATTTTCTATTGTTTATCGAGAGATCATTATAATTGTATAAACAATGTAAGTCAAGCAGAGATACTATTTTAGTTCGTCTGTTTAAATAGAGCTACAATTCAAAACCTTACCGATCATCTAAAAATGTACTTCTAACTAAGTCTAAGTCAAAGTCAAAATCACTTATTTCAATTAGACCACGAAGGTACTTTTGAACGTCAAGAAAAAATTCAAAGTGAAGTTATTTGCTCATTCCAAGGTGCAGATTCCTATGGAAAAGAACAAGAAAGAAACTCCATAGGTTACTTGTTTTCACCTACTCGTAGCTACACAGTTTTGTTGGTTCAATTGTGTGAGAACAATGTAACACCGTAACACCAAAATCCAGTCAAAGAGATCTAGAGAGAGAGAAAAATAGAAAATATCCTAAGTCAAGGTCATTTCAAGAAAATGCTCCAAAGTTATTTGACAAAGTCCATAAATACAGATATCGGGGTCAAATAATATAAAAGGCAAACACATTGAAACGAAAATTAAATTCCTAGAAACGCCAACTTATTCGAAGTTCGTAACAATCGTAAGTGTGTGAATACACCAGGTGACAAATATTAAGTCTTGTATGAGGGAAAGCGTCTCCACGAAGTTCCAGGTAGACCAAGTCACAGCCCCCACGCCTAATTACTGGAGAATGTAAACAGCGAACACATAAAATCGAAAAGTCGGTAATGAAAACGACTTTGTTCTTTTTATATCTATCTCTTTCGTTTTATTGGACATTAAGGGTCGTACATCGAGTTTTGCCCTTATCTGTCTGCTAGAGATTTATTTAGGAAACACCCCCTCCAATTTTACAGGCTTTTTGCGAGAAAAGAAAATTACTGTTGAGAGCGAGATTTTTAAAAGTTAATCTTAGCTGTCTTCTGTCCAAAATAATTTGCTTTGAAGCTAAAGGGATTCGGCGGAGATATTTATTTTCGGTTTATTTTAACACTGATCTTGAAATTAAACTGTTGTACTACGAACACATTTTGCGTGATAACATAAATAAGTAAATCTCTTTCGGGTGTTTTAAAGATGTACTAAAATCCTGCTATATAAAAGGACCGCGTCGTCATTTTGAAGGACACACAATGACCTTGAGTTGTCCTTCAAGGAGTTTACGTGTTTTTTCTCACATTATCGTAACTGACGTGTGCATGAATGTGAAAAATTAAGAAATGCGTCATAGAATGTCTTAGAACAGGATTCTTTTGAAAATAAAAAATACCAAATCCTCTTTTTACAAATATGTATTCAGTAGCCTGAAGCGCTAAATTGCTAACTTGAATACAATGTATCAGATTCTATTGCCAGGTGGGACAAAATATTATTACCTTTCAGGACTAAACCAAGTGGTTAAGCGTGGAAGCACCTGAGTATTAAACGCATACCTAAATAACATAACACAACATCACGCCTTTTATCCCCGAAGGGGTAGGCCGAGGTGCACATTACGGCACTTAATGCCACTGTACAATGTATCACCCACTTTTCACTATTTTTGTTATGAGTCCCATGTAATAGGGAGTGAGCCTATTGCCATATACCGGGCACAATTCCAGACTCCGTGTTACCACTGAGAATTTTTTTAAAACCCAGCAGTATGTACTTTGCCCGATCCGGAAATCGAACCCGAGAGCCCTTGCCCGGCAGTCGCACTTGCGACCACTCGGCCAACGACGCTGAGTATTGAAATAATGTACTATGAGTAACGAGTATAAAAAATGTCATGTTATATAGAGGTATAATATGTGTGATTTTCTGTTAACTTTGTTTTCAGTGATACTTTTTGCACAATATTTTTCGACGGCTACTTTAGGCTGTATTGATCCATTTTCATAGACTCTTGGGAAGTTGTCAACTCTTTTTATACATTAAAGAGTTTTAGTCCTGCCTTGGGATAGGAGACAGATGTTGTTCGTCCCAGCAAATATTTTTTCTTTGACCCATATAAATAATTCAAGTTAAAACGTATGTGCGCTGTTTGAAACCAAAATGTGTAGATTCTGTATTTTAATTTACTTTTTGGTACAACTAGACCAATTGGGTACCAGGAACCCAGATTTCTAATTAATAATTTCTCAATAAATATAAAATGTAAAAGAATTAAATGTTGAAGAAATTGTTAAGAAATTGTAACTCCTATGAATGTTGTAAACTAAATTTTTCAGAGCTTCTACCCCTCATTTAAAGTAATATCAAAGTAAAATCACCCTTATGGACGTAAGAGGTCGAATTAATATTCAGTTATAAGTGTGAAAGCGGTCACAGTTTAATTTTTTGATCCGAAAAAAGTAATAAACAATGCAAAAAATAATGCTTTTAGTTCTTTAATATGAGTATTACGATAGTATTTCAATTTTAAGGCATCTTAACTTTGAATTTTCCTAACTTAACGAACATATATCCTGTTTAATACCATGCATAAAACTTTTACTGCTATCCAATTTCACATCAATATCAAGGTCTTAAAAGATTTATCCTAAAATCTGATGAAAAACGGATCAGTTCCACAGCTTTCTGAGAATAAGGGTCTTAAATACACCAGTATACTGTAATACTATAGTCATATTATGGATTAACGAAGCTCACGGCCTCGCCGCGCCTGCTAATGAGCGTCCGACCATTTTCTATTACGCAGAACGGACACCGGCAATTAAGATGAGAAAACGCTTAGATGAGGAAGTAAAAAGTATCGGTTTACCTATGAGGGCTAGGATAAGTTCTGTTTTGGCAGTAATTGGTGTTAAGGAACGTGTGTTTATTTGTTACGATATGGAGAAAAATTCTGAATTATTTTTTTTTGAAGTAAAAAAAGTCGTAATGTCACCTACAGCAGTTTTGTTCTCCAGTAAGAGTAATGATATAATAAATACAAGCAGAATGATTAAACTAATTTCATTCAAGGAGTGAATTACAATCGGGAAAGTACGTTATTCTGAATCATTATACTCGTAGATGTGTTTCCTCAATCACAAAATCCAATAAACCAACATTATATAATTTATAGTATCATCGTCATCATCAACAGGCTATAAATGCCCACTGCTGAGCTAAGCTCCTTCTCACTCGGAGAAGGTTTGAACATTGATCACCACGCTTGCTCAATGCGGGTTGGCGATTAAAAATTTAAAATTAAAAATTATAAGCAAGGTTTCGTCACGATGTTTTCCTTCACCGTTTGTCAGTTGTGTCTAGGTAAAATTAGAAAGTTTTTTTTTTTTTATTTATTTATTCATGAACAATATACATTGTGTTTGAAGTTGACATAATATTATAATTATAAAGTAGTTACAAATTAATCCATTGGTATGTCATATATAATCAATAATCAATAAGAAAAAAAAAATGTCCCGATAAATGTCATTATTATTTGTTAGAAAGGTAGTAGTAGGTATAAAACTAAAATAATACTTAATATATTATGAAATAATATCTAATAGGTCAAATTTTGTAGAAACATTGTTTATCTATAATTCATCCAAAGAATACAAACACTTGTCTAACAAGAACTGCTTGAGTTGTTTTATAAATTCTCGGTTATAAACTAAGATTTTTAATTCAGTAGGTAATTTATTAAATATTTTAACTGACTTGTAATAGAAACCGTGCTCGAAAATATTAAGATGAGGTGCGTGTTTAGTCTGCAAGTCTTTCCTTCTTGTATTTTCCCTTTTTTGTCTTTCTTCTTCTGTTTCAAACTCGTGTATATATTTTCGTAAGTGCGTTAGTAGTACTAAAATATATAAACTTGGGACCGTTAATATTTTCAATTCTGTGAAATGTGGTCTACACGATACCTCCTGTCGGATCCTGACTATAGTCCTAATCGCTCTTTTCTGGAGAACAAAAGCTTTTTGAATGTTATATGCATAACTACCACCCCAGCATAGTATGCTGTATCTTAATTTTGATTCGACTAGTGCGTAATAGACCATTTTAAGATGTTTAATGTCGACTTCATTCCTAAGACTTCTTAAAACATAGCATGCCGAGCCGATTGTCTTTTCTATATGCATAAGTTCTTGTTTCCAGTTAAAATTGCAGTCTATATAAACTCCTAAAAATTTTACCATTGGGGCCAGATTTACTACTTCTCCATTCATCACGCAGTTTATTCTATCATTTTTTCTTGTGGTTGGACTGAAAAGTATGACATTCGTTTTACTGGTATTAACTTTAAGATTGTTCACTGAGAACCAGTTGTGAAAGTTACTCAACGTTTGATTCACAATTACATTTAAATTATTTATATTATTTGCTGATACAACTGCATTTGTATCGTCAGCAAAAACTACTAGCTGGATAGATCCTGTAACTGTTTCATTCATGTGTTTTATAAGATCGTTAATAAAAATAATAAAAAATATTGGCCCCAAAATGGAGCCTTGAGGTACACCAATTCGAACTGGAACCAGTTTAGATCTGTACGTCTGTTCTAATGAACTAGTGTCACTATTATTCAATGGATCTGTTCTGTTAACTACTACGTTCATTTCTACAAACATCTTCCTGTTCGTCAAATATGACTTTAGGAGTTCTAACGCTTTACCCCTCACACCATAGTGTTCAAATTTTTTAATTAGTATTTTGTGATCTACTGTGTCAAAAGCTGAGCTTAAATCTAGGAACAGCCCGGCTACTTTTTGTTTTCCGTTTAATCTACTTAACACATCCTGTATTAAATTAATTATTGCATCTTGTGTCTCTACATTTTTCTGGTAACCATACTGTCTTCTGCTTAGTACTCCATTTGAGTTTAGGTGTCTTATTAATCGGGCTTTTATTAACTTTTCAAAGATTTTTGAGTAAGTTGGTAGCAAAGAAATGGGTCTGTACATCTTAGGATCCGTTTTGGACCCCTTCTTATGTATTGGTATTATTTTAGCTATTTTTAGCTGATCCGGAAAAATACCTTCGTCGAAACATTTATTATAAAAATCACTTAAAGGTTCTGCCAGTAAGTCAATATTATCTTTAATTACTGTAATTGGTATGTCGTCATAGCCACAAGATCTTTTTTCCTCCATGTGTCTCACGATTTTGTATACCTCGTGGGGGGTAGTTGAGACTAGAGTAAAATCACCAGTCACTCTTTTCGCATTCTTGCGAAAAAAATCTACTGCTGCATTTGGACATATTGGTGTCGTAGGGCTCAATTCAAATTGCTCAATGAAAACCTTTACAATATCTAATGGATCCGACAAAACTTCATTATTCAATTTTAAAGAAGGTATCTTGTTATTTTTTACTTTCTTGTTCCTGTGTTCATTTATTAGTTTCCAGACATCTTTTGAGATGTTCTTTGAGTTGGCTAATTTCGATTCCGCTGTTATCTTTTTGGCTATGTTTATGACTTTTCTATAAAGAGTAATATATTTATGTCTATAGTTGTTATTAACTTTTCCAATACAGAGAAATCGTTTCATTTTGCTAGAAACTTTTACCCCTTTTGTTATCCAATGTGTTGGTTTTTTGTTTGTTACGTGCACTTTTAATTCCTTTTTTCTGAAACAGTTCTTAAACGTGCTGTCAAATTGTTTTAGAAACGTATTTATGCCAATTCCACTCCAGTTTAAATTCAAAAGCGAGTCTCTGAACTTCTGTTTATTCTTTGCAGTAAAGAGTCTTTTGTAACATGTAGAACAGTGCTTTTTATGTTTTTACCTAATTTATTCGTCTTAAATACAGCACTGCACAGTAATCCTGCATGTCCATCTGCCAAACCATTGTGATTAACTTCACAACTTTCTATGTTTTCGTCGGGTAAGTTAGTAAATATATTATCAATACAAGATTCTGATTCATTACGAATAAAAGTAGGCGAGTTAATTAAATGTCTAAAATTGTAACATGTCAATAAATTTAATACGCAACGTTTTTTAATATTTTCGGTGCAAAAGTCAACGTTAAAATCGCCACAAATAACATAGTTCCTGTTAAAGAAGTGTTCTAACAACTTTTCAAGACTCAACATAAACGTGTCAAAATTTTTATCATATGGAGTGCGATAACAACAGCATATGGATACACCAGTTAAAACATCTTTGATACAACATACTTCAAAACTATCCATCACATAAATATTTTTAGCGATTTCCAAGTCCTTGTATTCTCTGCCTGTTTCTGCTAAAATAATAGTACCTCCTCTTAACTTATTCACTCTAGTGTTGTATGATGCGACATTGTGATTCGAAAGATTTAAAAGGGAGACTAATTCATTATTAAGGAAGTGCTCACTAATACACAAGTAATGCATAGGCTTACATAAATTTTCTAAGTAAATATCTAACATATCTTTCTTGTTGTTTAAGCCACACGTGTTTTGACAAAAAATGTTTACACTATTCAATATTGATCTTTCTTCAGTATTATTTGGACATGTCAACATATTATCGACATGATGTTCATTGTGAAAACTTTGGATATTTTGGAACAGCATTTTAAATTGTTTATTTGAACCTTCGAAAGGAATTATTTTGATTATTAATGTTATCAGCATAGTTTGTTATGTCAGTGCTGTTTACTATGTCAGTGCTACAAATTATGTCAGTGTTCACTTGAGAACAGTCAACTTTTGGCCGCATTGTAATATCTAAGGTGCTTAATTCTAATACAAGTTCTTCCAAGTCTGAGATGACAATCTTAAATCCTATGTTATTTAAATTTCCATATCTTTGACTATATGTATTATATGTATAGGGCAGATTGTAATTAGAATCCAAGATGTTAGCATAGTTATATGTTTCTACATCCATATAAACTAAGTTATTGAAAGTTTCTACACGGCTATTAAAAACTACATTTACATCGTTCATGCATTTAAATGTTGGCAAACATAATATAAAGTTGGTGTGGCTCAAAGACAATAATTTCTCACGGATAAATATAACCAATTCTATATAATTATAAGTTTTTCTAAAATCTTCTTCTCCGATAAAAATAATGCAGTAATCAGACAATGTAAAGTTATGTACCTTACTATCAATACTATCTAATATGAGTTTTAGTCCACACTTTGGCCTACGGTAATGACAGATTGCGTATTTACACAATTGAGTTTTTTCAGCCATTTTATAAATTCTGTTGTTAGATTCACTACTAAGTACACATATCTTGTGCTTTGGAGGTATTGCAGGTGTTGATGGAGTAATATTTTGGTAGATCCTTTGTGTTAATTTCTCAGAATTGACAGAAATGTAGGCAATATCAGGGTCCACATTTTTATTCGGTGTTATTTTTGTTTTTTTGGAATTAACTTTAGGGTTGTTTATGCCATTAATTATGGTTGTGTTGTCAGTAGGCAGTGTTTGAGTCGATTGATCTATCATCGCGCAAGTGCCAGATTTAGGTGTTAGAGGTTGTTGTGATATGATTTTTCTAACTTTTTTCATTATCGGGGTAGAAATATTACTTGTAATATTTTCGTTAATTCCTAATTTCTTATAAATTTCTATAATCTTTGATAATTTTTCAATCTGATTCTGGAGATCATTGTTTTTCATGTTTAAAATTTCAATCTCTTCGTCTGCTGAGGCCAATTTTAGCTTTAGTGTCGATATATGATCTTCATATTCTTCAAACGTTAGGTAGTTTCTGCCAGAGATGGCGGGTAAACTTCTCACTGATGAATCCAACATTGAAATGTTTTCGACATCCATAGCTGACTCACCGAATGAATTGATTTGATCCAACCACATTGGTCTTTTTCTTTGTGTTATGTTTTCTTCACTCATTTTGTTAAATTATTTTCTAAAATGGTCGATACACAAAAATCTTGAAGATGACAGCTTTCTACCAATTTAGAATATTTTTATTTCTCTGGTATCACTAGTATTATTTTTAATTAGCAGCAACACTGTTGATAATGTCAAATTTGTTAGGTCACTTGACAATAGATGGCGCTTAACAAAGTTTTGGAATGCAAATTATATTTTATAGACTGGCAACTCCTACCATAAATGTCAAATTTTAGTATAAGTTCTCGCCACCAGCGTCGCTAGTAGTATGTAAACATCAATATTCAAATAAGCACTTTTCTGTAACGTACGATATTGAAGTGTTTTTGGATCGTTTTCACTATTTCGTAACTATTTTAACACCACTAACAATTCGGAGAGACTTTTCTTCAGTAAATAATTGTTTGTTGCACTTGTGTAACACTAATTGTTTATTTTGAGAGTTTTTTAAACTTTTTGTTCTTATATGCTATTTTTGCAGTTTTTTCGTCTTATCTTTAGCCACAAACACTGTCACGGGAATAGTTCACTATATACATCACATTCAATTACTTTTTACGCTGTTTTATCAGTTAATTACTTATATTTTGGATTTAAATACACGATCGATGTTTACTAAGCCAGTGTTGCCACACGAATGAGTACATATAACTCGGAAAAAGTAACATTGGTACTTGCCGTTAGTAGGTTTCGAACCCGTACCCTCATCTATGAGAAGCGGGCGTCTTAAAACTCCGGGCCACCACGACATATTTATAGTATAGGTAACCAAAAATCCCATACTACATTTCCCTGACATAGGGATCAAAATCCTAATCGCATGATCCACTATCTTATATCCATAATCTCTAGTACATAATGATGTCATATAAAGTAAAAGGTATAAAGCTTATACGACAACAATAGAACATCAGAGTAACGAATAATATTTATCTAATGCTTCTGCTGACAAGCCAAGGGGAAATGTATACGAGTACACATACTTGCAATAAAAATAGGTCAGCGAATACATTTACTGGCATAAAAAGATTGACAAGACCGACTAAAGTTTCTCTAGTCCGCGTTTTTCCATAACATACAAAAGTGTAGTGCAGAAATATCGCATGTTATGTCTTCATATGAGGATTCCGTACTCTGTGAGCTTTAACTTTATATTTTAATCTCAAATTATGGTTGAGAATATTATAGTATTAGTGTAAATATATGTATGCATTGTAAAAGTAGCTAAGTATTTTAATACCTAAGTCAGAAACAAACTGAAAATCTATAAAAATTTAATGTTACAGTAAATATCTATAAAAGTGACTAAGAAAGTTTAATCGGACTAGTTTACAGAAGCCTAAATCATGGTGGAAAATAGTTTAGAATGAACAAAAGTCACAGCTTAAATATGAATCAAATTCCATTTTCCTTAATTTAGCCGTTTCTGCAATTTTGTATGTTAGCAAACATACAAAATTTTCACAGAAAAATACAAATATTGCTTGCAAAAACTCGACCTTCTTCCGACTCCCTTATCATAGCAAAAATATGATTATGTACATATGTAGAGTAAACTTCATTAAAAAGTTACAATATACAATATACGATGTTACAATATACGATGGCAATAGGAAAAAACCAAAAGACAAGTAAAATTTATATAAGATTTGGGTTTGCCATAATTATATGTAGAGGTAGAAGTTGCCCAAAATCCAACATTGGTCTGTCGCGGACTGTAGATGGTAATGAAGATGGGACAAATCGGACTTGAACATCTTACCTCTAAACATGAAGCTTTGAATTATATTCTTGACAGAAATACAACATTTGGACAAAACTATCGCAATATCAAAGGATCTCGGTTAATAAAAACATCAAATAACAAAATAACCTCCCAAAATCTACTCCAGGATCGTAATTGAAAGTTATTTCACTCTTATACTCCGTTTATAAGGGTTATCGGAGTTCATACGAGGCATTGTTATATCTATTGTGAGTCTAGATCCCGCTGGGTGACGTAATTCATTCTAATCTTCAAAGCTTTCTTTTGTTAGGGAGAAAACCTTTGTTTGACTTTTTCTTAGCGCAGTGATTAAAGAACAAAAGTAATGTGTACAGGGTGACATAGTTAATCGTTTTCTTTGAGACTTGACACTATTTTGAACCAACTTCAATAAAAAAGAAGAAGGTTCTCGCTTTGATCTGAATGTATGTATTCAGTTTGTCCGCGATTATTTTGCAATTCGATGAACTGATTTTGATGTAGTTTCCAGAAAAATGTTTGATCCACGTAGAAAGTTTTAGTATATTAATTAAACGACCTCAAAAAAAGAGGGTTAAATTCGGTTTTTGAACGTAATTTTTGAAAACAATTAATCTAATAAAACGTGAGTTTGTTCATTAGAAAAATATTATTATCTAGTGTCGAAAGTATTTGCGCTACACGACCCCTTGATAATCTTATTTTTCGACATAAACATGTAGGCAACTAATATTCCCTCTATCTAATATTCTGATTACCGACTGAAAAATGCACACATTCTCAAACATTCTTGAGTTGAATATTCCGTACAAATAACTTTAGAACGGGTATGAAGTAAAAATGTATTATGAAAAAAAAAATATTGTATGACAATAATTATTCATACACGAACCTAATCATAAAAACTGATATATGCTGGTATATCACCTACTTTAGTATATACAGATAGTATAAAACAAAACATATTTTGAATGTATGTTACCTAGTATTGATCACCGACCTTGTTTGTTGAATATATTTGAGTGCAAGTCAATATTGTATGACTAATTCACTCGCCTGCTTGATACTTACACCCCTTTGTATATTTTCGTATCTATGTCCTCCATTTTCAATGACTATATCGGTTTACCATCTCACTTATACTGTCTGGTTGTTTGGTTTATATATTTTTATTGAGGAAATCGTGATAAGATTATATATTAATGCTAAATGTTATCATATTGCATTCATTGTAGATGCATGTGAAGTTTGTTGAAATTGAATGATAAGTTTTATGAAATAAAAATAATACTAAAATGTAATTAATGATAAAATAATCCTTGATCAGTTCTCCTTAATGAATGACACAAACTTCAATAGAAATCTTAATTTATTATGTGGGCTTAACATAAATTTTGATAGAAATATTCATATGGAGTTGTTAAAAACATATCCAGATTCTTCGATTTACACAAAACTATCAATATTTGTAGCGTTGATATTGTTAGAGAGCCGAAAGAGATATTAGAGAGCAACCATAATAATTATTAAGTTTGCAATATATTCAAAAACGAAAAACTAAAACTTAACACAACTCAATAAGAACTAAAAGCAAACCAATCAGTCTACATACACATACAAAGTAAAATAAACAGCTGAAACACAACAATAAAGTAATTACAACAATTGGTAGAAGGCTACTATATAATTTTACCTGAAATAACTGTGTTTTGAGTCGCCGACGGCGCATTCGTCACGGCTAATAGGAAGAACGCGATCAGTGTCCTTTGTATGCACACTTCACTATACATTTTGATATATTTTCTAGCTAATAATAACACTAACATTAATAAATTACATTCGGACTATTGCTAGTAATATTTGCTATTAGACTATCAATTCGTTCAACTGCGGTCGGCGGTGCCGGGATCTGAAACAAAGACGATGTTTTTTGTTAGTATTATTCTAATGTGACAATAGTAATACTGCTCGTTACTTTATAATAACATCGTAATTGTGAATAGACTGATTATGAGGATAATACAAGGGGAAAAAGTCTTTCAAGTAGTATTCGTCATCCGAAAACACTTCATTCAGTTAAAAAAAACAATTTTAAAAGTAAAGTATACAAGAAGTTACATACACCGTCTAATATAACCTGCTTATTCTTTTCTGATAACTAATTCAAAGCAACAGAAACATCAAGAATCGAGTTCAACGTTCACAGACGTCCGCTAGATGGCGTGTTACCCAATTTATCTACCCTCTGTAGACACATCGAGTGGCTTATGCCCCCTAAGACTGGCACTCGATTAATTATTTCTACGTGTGTTTTGCCCCGTACATTTTATATGAGCCACGGAATTTGAAATTCCGTCATGTCTTGTTACTCTCGAAATCAAGACATTGAGGGAATGCTAAAGTAATTTATGGAATTTAGCTTCTAAATTCGTGAGATTAGTGTCTATTTTGTATTAAAATGTGATTTTCAATTTCATGGCATTTGTTTGTTGTTACTAAGAACAGTTTATTTAGATGTTTTATAATTTGAATTATGTTTTTGTGTGCAATTTCACAAATTTTCTTTTATCGATAAATATTTATGTAAGAATTAATTTGTTCATATTCGACATCGTTGTTTGTAGCCAGACTAAAAAAAAAAATTACAGTTTTATCCGTAACTTAAAAACACAAAGAAACTAATCCATTCTCTAAACAACTACAAGAAATACTACAAACACACTCATTCTTTCAACTCCATCAACTCTACGCACACAACTTAGTACTTTACTACAGAATTTATTACTAGCCAATCATAGCAAGCCTGTAACAGTATATGCAATCACGGTCATAAGTTCTAAGCTAGCTAAGTATCAAAGAGACGTAATACCGAAATCCCTTTGAATAGTTCTCGCGTGTTCCTCCAACATTACGTGAAGCAATAAAACTGGTTCAAGAACTTGGTGAAGCTTTTAGGACCGCATCAAAAACATTACAGATAGTTTAATGAAAATGGATATTTCGGGGAACGGAGTAATACTGGAAATATACCGTTTTAGGTTTAGTTCGAATTGCTTTCAGATTATGATTGTTATTAAAATTGGGTTGAGAATTTAGTTTTCATTTATTTTATAATGTATTGTCTGTTTAATTCATTATGCCTTTGATATTTTGAGCGTAGAAAAAACTTTAAGAAGATATTTTCTAGAAAAACTGATTAGAAGAGTGGGATTCAGACTCAATAAAATCACTTCGGGTAAAATCTGACCGGATTAAGAACGTGGAGTTCTTGGAATGGAAAATAAAGTCTTTGCTGAGTGTGGTGACATTCAACTCAGTATCAATGGAAGTCACTATCATCTCTTGTGGCATAATAATGAGCGTTCGTAGTTCCGAATAATTATTAGTCATTCTGAAAACCCATAGGTACCTACTACAATAATCTTGGTTTAATTCTATTTGTCATCAAAGTATCGTGACAAGCTTAAGCCTCTGACAATGTATATAACAGTTGGTTGTATAGACAATAGATCTTTTATATCAAATGGATAATAAAGAGGAGACAGAATAAACATGAATACCAAACAAAATGGAAAAGTATTTCACTTATTAAATTGACTGACCGACAAAATACGGAACGACGGAAAAAGTGGGCTAAACAAGAAATTGCTAACTTTGACTCAAACGAATGCTTGCAACACCTTGAATTGCGAACGAACTATTACGATAACAATATTGAACGGACTTGCGCAACTTACAAAAAGTAGGTCAGAGTTCATTTTGATGTTATACGGATGGAAAGTTAAGAAAAATATGCACAAACCTGTCACCCACCCTGGAAATGAGGAAGAAATAAAAATTATGATTAAAGGTAATGAGTATTGCTTAGAATGTTGATAAAGTTCTAATCCCATAGTTATGGTATCACACTAATATCCATCCAAATAAATAAATGCGCAAATTTATTTATTTATGATGTTTACCCGTCAATCATGCTGAAACTACGAAAGTTATTTTGATGTAATTTGGTATACAGGCAGGGTATGGGCTGACGTAGATGATAGAATACTTTATATTTTGATTAAACTGTCAAACACCGCGAGGACACCGGTGACCGCAACCTATTGTTCCTTAATTGTGTCTATAATGACGGTTAAATGCTCTCATTGGATAAAAAAGAATCATATTCTCTTCGTGGACGAATTCGCGAGCAACAGCTAGTTGTACTATAGATTTACGTTCAATAATTTATGAACTATTCATTCATTCATTCATTTATTCAATTGTGAACATGGGTAACATTAGGGTCTTAAATAACAATTTTAAACGCTATGTTGTATTCTTTCTCTACTTTTCGCTAATTATGTTATGAACCCCATGTAATAAATGCGAGTGTAGTACACTGGACACAGTGATACCATAATCATTTTAATATGAACGAAGCAGTCTATACTGCTTCGTTCATATTAAAATGATTGAATTATAAATGATTGAATTTGAACAGCTCATTTTAAAATAAAATCAGATCACAAGGACCAGAATTGACTATAAACCAAAACACACACACGTCATTATACACACTAACAAAGGGTACATAAATTATTTTACTGCCGATACCCTGTCGATATCGCAGCCTTAGGTTCTATAAACTTTCACAATATAGTTAATGTGGTAAAGTTTCGAGTTCGGATATTGACTCATTAAACCGGTGAGACCGCCCTTAGGGCCAATTCCGAACGGGAGCACTATTTTAGCCTTAATTATACATGTCTAATAGTCAAAATGTCAATTTAAGTCTCGTTACTCGATAGAATTCTGTTAAAGCAGATGCTTCTTGACTTTCTCGAAGTTTCTAAATTGTTATTTGCTTACCGACTTTCAAATTAGTTTAATAAACTCCTCTGGAATATATTAGGTCGATAGCTGTTTGATTACTTTATGATGTCCTGTCTTACTTTTTGCTTTAAATTTAGAATCAAATCTAAAAATATCGAACTTCTTTGTGATTAGGTCTTTATAGAAGAACGTTTTGTTACGCTTTCAAATAAGCGCATTGAAATATGTTCAAAAACAAAAATTCTTTCCCAGCGGAGTATAGAGGTAGAGGTAAAAGAACCGCCATCTTTAAACCCAGTATTTATTTCGGACGCTCGCGTATGTTGACAACAAGCAAATTATGACGTAATAATGACAGTTTATTGTTATTGATGCCTGCTTCACATAATAATTAATCATCATAATAATTTCAGACAATTAAAATGAATTGTTATTAATGATACATTTCCCAGGTTATTAATGCATGGGTATTTTATTGAATAAAGCTTCGCGAAGTTACTCAGACTACGAAATTCGAGCATTCATTGCGCTACGACTTGCTACGAAAAAACGTAGCGATTGTGTAGCAGTTCGTAGCGTTGAATTGAATTCAGTTGGCGAAACGACCAAACGTTATATTGTTTTTGCTACGAGTTTTTCAAGTTATTGAATGCTCAGTATCCGTGGAATATTTGACTTGGGTGATTTGTATTGTGAAACTAAATATGTTTTTATTCAAATTTAAATTCAAAGTGTGGCGTTTAAAAATGCCGTTCTAATTATTATTTTGGTGGTTTAGTTTATACCTACAAAGTTCCAACCTCTAAACAGGAGAATGTTCAGCAGAAGACTTGGTAATATATAGTATGTTATGAGACTTGAATTCATTTTATTTGATGTCAGTTAGATTTTCTTCACTAATTGAAATACTTGACTGCACGGTTGGCGCGGTGGCTGGGCAAATGGCTGCCGCGCAACGTATAGCGAGTTCGATTCACACACTCACACTCACACTACTCTTTGTGTGATACACAAATTGTTATTCTGGGTCTGGGTGTCATGTGTATGTGAAATTGTATGTTTGTAAACGCACTTTCCACACAGGAGAAAATCCTAATGTGTGGCGATACGTTGCGTTGATAAAAAGAAAAAAAACCTTCATTATAAAAACAGAGATAACCACAGGAATAAGTCAGTCAGTTTTCTACTGACTAGTATAGTTTGTGCCATGAGTTGTGGCACTCGATACAAATGACGTGTCACATACAATGTGTACGCAAAAAGCCGAGTAAGCGTCTTGTCAAACATTTTTGCCCTGACGGATTGTTTTTTGCGTTTATATAACATTCTGGAGTAAGTATATCTATTGTACATTGCTACTTATAAAGGTATATGTCTACGAATGTTTTTAGATATCATTCGTAAATGATTTCTTGAAATTATTAGGGCAGGGTATTTTTAAATGAAGAAGCTAAGAAAGTATATTTGGATTTTTTTTTCTTAAAAAAAATATTGCCCTCGCTAAGTTTTTCCTCCTCTGTCGTGGATGCGTTAACAAGCATACAATTTCATATAGACATGACACTCAAACCCGAAACAGCAATCTGTAGATCACAAGAAAAAGTCTTCCATGCGGGAATCGAAGATGCGACACGTTACTCGAAGGCCGGTTACAAAGTCACTGCGCAACCGTACAGGATCGTAGTGTAGGCTAATCACCTACATTTCATTATTCTATACCTTCCTCAAATTCATACTTTTTACTATTAGTTAGCTCACCTCTTTTCTTTAGTATTTTCTTCTTTTAATACAATCTGTCAAATTCTTTTGTTCTTCTTGTCATAATTTTTCCATGGAAAAAATGTCTTTATTTTATATTATTTTTTATTAAATCAGATTACTTTACACCTTAAACATTATTTACTTTCCGCCGCAATGGTGGACCCTATAGTGATAACTCCGTAAAGTAGTAACTGAAGTTAAGTAGTTTCTGCATGCCTCATTGAAAAGCATCAGTTCATTATTTTAATATCCATCCCAATAAATCTAAAATTACAATATTCAAAAATATAACCTTCATCATCTAAATTGTCTTAGGACTCAAAATTACACCAAGAGAGAAAATAGGAATAAACATTTGCTTCAGTTAAGGAAATGAAAAGGCCTAAAGTAGAAATCTGGTATTTCCAGACTAAGACTTTGATGTAGCCTAACGTCTTTGTGGCCTTAAATAAAGTAAACGGTGGCTTAGTTCGTTTGCTCAATACCACGAAAATTATATTTGTTAAGGCCGGTAGCTTTAGTTAGACACTTGGTATTTATTGAAGTAAAAAACAAATAACGAATGAAAACATAATAAGCCAATATATTTTTGTTTGTGTAATTTTACTGCTATGAGCTAAATGGCATACCCTACCGACTGATGAAATTAATTTAAAAACACATTTTCATTTCTGTTAACTTGATTCGACTATCGCTTATACTATTGTCTAAAAAGGTTGCTCAGTTATGTAAGGCCTGAGTCAGATTTCAATATTGGAAATTGTAATAATACCTTAAATACTCCAGGATCCGAGACTTCGTGACCTGTAAATAGCTTTCCTAATAGAGGTCTAAGCCGAGTAAAAATGTCGACTTGATACTATGACTGAACTGATTACTTCTAAAAATAGAGAAGTCCTCTTTTTACATTTTACATACTCAATGTAATCTAATCTTAAAATGTATGAGTTTATACGGTTGAATATAATCTGGAAAAACATTAAGAAGAGATATCTCGCTACATTTTTTGGTGCACTTTAAACTTTTAAAAGGCTTTTAGTGCCTCCTCCAAATAGGACTGTCGTAAACTTACTTTGAGGCCAAACTTTACTCAGTTGTCCTTAAAAATTAAATATTCTAATCTTTTTTTTTATATAGGACCGAGGCCGACGAGCCGCCGCCATATGTAAATTTATGGCGACCAGACTCATGAGTTGTTTATTTTGATTTCAAAAATATTCATGACAAAAACGTTGGAGCGCACGAAAGGAAATTTCGTCTGTTACGCAGTTTCGGTGTAGTAGTACGAAAGCCGTGAGTCTGCGAGGAATTCCCGGTGTCTTCTGTAGAACGAGGGTACAGACGTGCCCCTGAATTATGTACGCATATGAAAATATTTATAGTACTAACATTTGAGCTACTAATCGACCTAGGGAAGTTGTTACCTTGGTGTCGGAAGCACTACGTCATGATAAGCGGCTGGCCGTCCGCGTATAATTATGTAAATAAGTCCTAACAAATCTGTCCTGTTGAGGATCTTTTGAATAAAAAACTCCAACGATACTTTCACGGGCTTGAATACGCCACTAACTTCACCTTTTATTCAAAGCGGACTAACTTTCTAGCCATTAGGGATAAAACTTTTATTTGTTATATTATCTGTGACCAGATCAATGCAGTACTTTTAACCATGGCCTTTTATTAAGTTACATAAATGACTTCTTTTGAGTAGAGATTAGATAAGTCAAGGAATCCTTTGGTAAACCAGGAGAGAGTATCAGACTCTTACTAACTAAAATTATTAGAATATTAATTTATGCGTAGACTATGAATATGGCACTCCTTAGAGTGATTTTGCGTGTCTATAGATAGGTAGAGGCTTGCATGCTTATACTTGCGTGTGTTGTAAAAAAGTAAGAACATTTCGTGTTCATAAATGAGCTGACAATGTGCCGCTGTTTATTATTATCCATGTATACGAGCGCTTGAGTGTGCTGGGAGCTTCAAGTGACGATATAATGTATAGCTACAGCCATGCGAAAGTGCTTGAGGAATATTGGAACGATATTAAAAGAGACTTTGTAGGTATGTTGATAGAGGGTTATAGGAAGCAGCAGTGTTGCCACTTACCAGGCCAGGTTGTTGCCAGGTTACTGATTTCATTTTCAAATTAAATTATTTTAATCATAATTTAAAATATTCTTCAGCAACAGTATCATAGATCTTTGTACAGACCTATCATCCGTTAAATAACTTATATAAATTTCTAAAAATTTTACTATATACTCTTCAATGAATAAAAGAGGATTCTCTTATTTTCATGATTGAGAGATAAACAATTTTTTGTGTATTGAAAAATGTTTTCACTCAAATATAAACAATTTTCTTTCTTTAATATAATTAGCAATGGAATTAAATTAGCATGATAAGTTTTTTTGCCGTCAAAACTTCAGGAAAATTATCTTAAAATCTACGTGAATATTTATAAACATGATAAACCGACAAGTTAAAAACTGTTAACGACTTTATTATAACAAAAAAGAGAAGAACAAAATTGTTTTTACTCCATTGGTTATCTGGTTACTTCAGTTTATTTATGATAGGTAATATAAAAAAACAAATAAAACCGACGATATTTTAGGTTTTATTTAACAGGGGAAGAAAAAATAAACTACTTTTATTTGTTCAGGAGTATGGAATTTCAGTGACACTTAGGAATTGTAATATGTACATATGTGTGACTCATATAAAAAGAATTCTTAGGCACGAAATCTGAACTTCCTCCAGCCTTACTTTATCTTTATCATGAATGCTACATACTATTCCAATGCAATTCCTAGTCTTACTTAAACAGGCTATTATAACCAAAATCGGCCTTAAGAAACATAACAGAATACAGAACGCAAAGAGATTACAAACCGAACGATTTGCGACATGCCAAAGACTATCTCCTCTCAATAGATTTGGGTTAACGACAATATGATTTTACGAATCGCTACCTACCACAATAATCGAATATTTCCCCGGAATAGGCAATTAGACTGTCATCTCCATTCCGCAGCAGGATTATGTTGTATGAAATTTGAATAATTTTGCATTGTGATTTGACATTTTGATGAAATAAACAGCGGTACCGTACGCAGCAAAACCGCTATGACTTTCTATTTTCGTCCATACGTTTTGTTGGTGTTTTAATAGGAAATTCGATGCTAATGTTCGGTTCTGTATATGTCTACTCGTTTTATTTGCGTCGCTCGGTCACTATTATAACACATGGTTATGTTTCTAAATACGGATAATTGTTTTTGTATTGACCTTTTAGAGATGTTGTTGTTTTTTGTGGATACGGAATGTATGTTTATTTATTGTTCTTTTTTATGTTAGTCGATTATAAAAGTGATAAGAATATCAAAGATCCGATAAGTACAACAAATTTCACGGTACAGATGAAGAATATTTTAACTTAAGTAAAAATAATTAAAATGCGATTTAGGGTTAAAAATGCTATTGCTCAAGCACTTAAGTGATACTAGACACTAATTTTGATGACAAAATGAAACACGAAGAACAAAACTTGTATTTCCATGTCCCAAATAAGTACAAAAAACCTTACTAACTAACTTCATCTACCATGTAACATTATCTATCCTGGTTATCACGTATCTGGATAATTTTCGTTGAAAACTAGAACTTTCGAGTCGTCAAGCGATAACTGGATAGTATTAATAATTCCGCCCACGACTAAATACCCTTGCCTCAGCAATAAGCATTAAAAGGACTTCAAAATGTGTATTCCAAACATTTTAGTACAGAAATATTGACTCTCGTCCTTCGTGGCTAAAGTAACCAAATACTGTTACCATTGTTCTGGCTTCAGAGATCGAAAATAGAGTTTGTAGGTAATTATTGCTTTCGGTTTTGTATTTAGCTAAATTCTGTTGTTCTTTTAAGAAATTGGTGTATTCTTAGATTCACTATTCAGTTTAGTTATTAGATTTATTTTTAGGTGATCTGCAGCTGTAGCCAAACGCCACTTTAGCGCTTGTCTACATGTAGAATAGAAAACCAAATTATATTGAATTGACGTAAATTTTGACACTTGTCAGTGTCATCTCCATAAATTTAGTTTTTCTACTCTTTCTGTAGACAAGCGCTAAAGTGGCGTTTGGCTAAAGGCACAAAAGTGGCATGTTTTATATCTAAACCAAGTGATATTTCAACTGCCTCGTTGGCCGAGTGGTCGCAAGTGCGACCGCCGAGTAAAAGGTCTTGGGTACGATTCCCGGGTCAAACAAAGTCCTACTGTGTTTTTTAAAAAAAAATCAGTAGTGTGTTACTACTAATCAGGAGTCCAGAAATATGCCCGGTAAATGGCAATATGCTCACACCCTATTACATGGGACTCATAACATAAATAGTGAAAAGTGGGCGTTATATATTATTTCAGGATATTTTTATCCCATGAAAATTTAATTTAATTATATGTTCTCTGAAAAACTCTATTTCACATATCTAACTACATCCAACTCTTGTCCTACATGGTTCTTCGATTTCAACTAAAATCTTAGTTTAATTTCGATCTAAAAACTTGGTCCGAACCTAAGTATCGATGAAGCAGTGACCTAGTTCGGACAACACTCTAGTAAGATCACAATCAGACTGGCTACTTTTAGAATAGGCCATCGGCGATTTGAGGACTGCATCGGTAAATAGCAACATGTAGTGCATTAGAGGTACTTCTGATAACTATACCACTATTTAGAAAGTTTATTTTAATCATAGAGACTAGGACCTAAATTGAGCCATCATATATGATTACTATATTTATTGATATAATATAGTAATTGGCGTTCCTTAGTCTCTGCCTATCCCCATGGGAGACAGGCGTGAAGTTATGTATGTATGTATGTAATATAGTTATTGTATTAGGTAATTTATCTCAGAAAAGAAATTTTGTGTGGGAGAGCCATGCTTCGGTATAAATGGGCCGACCGGCGTGATACCACGGTCTCACAGAAAACTGACGTGAAAAAATACATGCGTTGTGTTTCGTTATGTGAATGAATAGGCCCAATAACCCCCCTACCCCCCTAATGCCGCGGGCCTGTGAACGGCGAGCATGGGTGGCTCCCCGTCCGACCAGAAACAGACCCGAGCGTACGGCGCGTTGCGTCCGCGCGCGCCTCAAAGAGCCATCAGACCACCACAGATGGGGCCCAATAGGGCTGATGCCGATTCGGAGTCGCGGAGAACCTAACGGGTAACCGGAGCTCCGGCTCGACGTGCAGGAGAAGGAACGGCGTGGTTTTTAGTCAATATGAGTCTGACACTCCCTCCCGCCTCACCCAGGCGGGAGCAGTCATTCGATGATTTTCCCCACTTAAAAAAAATATAATTCCCCTAATCCCCAACTATCCTCAAATTCCTAACCTTTAAAAGGCCGGTAATGTAATTGTAAGAACTCCCATGTTTTGGGTGTCCATGGGTGGCGCCGATCGCTTATTTTATTAAATGAAAATGCTAAAAGTCTGTAGATGTTATTTTGTTTTAGGCATTTAGTATCCAATTCCTAAACTGTAATTAATAAAGTACTATTTATTTTCACAATTCTTGAGTTTCGTTCTTAGTAACAAATAAAGTGACTATTTCAGCCTAAATCTTTACCTTGAAACTAAAGAACCTAAAAACAAAATATTCTGTGTAAATTTTAGCTCTTCTACGCACGATATTCGATGATAAAATTTTATTATCTAAGCCAAATTGTAGATTTTGGTTTCAATGGCCTATATAGAAATCTGAGTAACTAACAAAGGAATTTTGAAGCCAAACGATACACGTTATAATGGAGATAACAATAGCATTGCTTTCATTTGATCATTCATATTAGTTAGGGTTTATTTGAAATCATAATTTAAAATAATTGACATTAATAAGAACCAATTTTCTATCTCATATTAACAGGTCTTATGTAATATGAGGCAGGGTAGCATCTAAATAGATGAAGATGTTTAAATGCGCTATCTTCGTTACTACACTTTCAAATTGAAAAAAAATGTTTGATAGTCAGTTTCTACAGGAACGCTATAAAACATGATGTGTTTGCGATCAACGAAAGAAACTGATCAGTGGGTGAATCCGCGCGAGAGTAGCTAGATTTCTATTCTAGAGGTATACTAGTATAAAAGCAATATACATAATATACTTATACGCAAAGTCATAATTTTACCATAGTTATCGTAGCAAACTTACAATATATATCTGAAAACGTACTCGTCTCACATTATTCAGTTACCGTAGGTGCAAAATGTATAGGAACTTAACAGTTAAAGTAATTACATATTCTGTAAACGCACGTTCAAAAGCCAACACGAGGCAGCTGCAGAGACGAGAACAATATGGATGAATGTACTGTCGATATATCGTAGTGAATTTAAATGCTTTTGATTTATTTCGTTTATTAGATACTGTGAAGTTTGAAGCTGAGCAAGGATTCCGTGAACTGAATACCGTTTTAGTTCAACGGTAGTTTATAACTATTTAGTGTGTAGTTGCTGTATAGATTTGGAAGTTTCGAAGTCGGAAAATATTATGTGTCAATATTATGATGACTGATTTTAATATAAGTATGTATGTGACTGCACGGTTGGCGCGGTGGCTGGGCAACTGGCTGCCGCGCAACGTGTCGCGGGTTCGATTCCCGCACGGAACAATTATTTGTGTGATTCACAGATTGTCTGGGTATCATATGTATGTAGACTTGTATGTTTGTAAACGCACTCACGACACAGGAGAAATTCTTAGTGTGGGGGCAAAGTTTAAAAAAATGTGCGGCTATTTTCAAGATTTTCTTTTTCTAATAAATCTTTGTTTTTGTAACCGCACTTCACTTGATGTTTACAAATAACAGAAGCAAAATAGATTGGATTACTCAGTATCACTTTATGATGTTAACAAAACGAGTCTTTACACCAATTCACGACTAACCATCACAAAAACCCTTCGGACAGTTCAAGGTCAAACATATAATAATAATGTTGTAGTGGACTACGTTATTATAAAATATTAAAAAGTTCGCCAAAAATTTCTGCCTCGAAAATTAAACAGGCCGGACCGTTGACCGTTTCAGGATGAAAAAGTTAGGCAATATCCCGTTTTATGAAGCCACGATGAAAACCAAAAGGCCGAGGGGTTTCCAGACAAATGTGAACATAGATTTTTTGTCGTAGTTTTCAATTTTCATTGTTTTATTGATTAGGAGGGTCCAAGGTGATAGGCTCGTTAGATCGTCACAAATGAGAATGTCATAACGTTAGACACATTATTGGAAATGCGATTAATAAGGCATAAAGTGTTGAATAATACTTAGTCGTGTACCGTGTAACTAATAATTTAAATTGTGAAATGTAGGTAAATACTCTATTTGTTTACGTATACATATGGTTCGCAGAAAGGAGTGCTGTTATTGATAAAGTAATCGATGATAGCAAATTTTCAATACAAATTCACTTTTGCAATTAGAGTATAATTTCTAATTAGGGTGTGTCAATATCGTATATATCGGTATAAGGCTTTAAATATAGGGTGCTTAGTATCGTAAAATAGAACACAAAATTACACACAAAACGATGCAATATGACTGACAGAGGGTGCATAAGAAAAAAACGTTCCAAAGTGCCTTTCTAGTCTCATTGAAATAAATGACTTTGAATTTCCTATCAGTCATTTTGGTGGACCCTATCACACTTCTTATTGTATTTTAGTTTCTTAGATCAACAGATTATTATAAAAATAGTAACATAAAAGTAGTAGACATTCTCACCTTTCCTGCATTATAAAGAAAACCTTAGAACGTAAACAATATTTGTCTCAAAATGGCTGTTGTAAAAATTCAGCGAGAATAAGGTCGACTTTACAAGTTAAGTGCACCACGGGGAAATTATTCCATTACAATTTCGTTTATATCACCAACTGCGCTCTTGTGTTATAATATTAGATTTTCTTCCAAAACAAAAATGTTCCAAAATTCTTTATTATATCGTATTTTTGTATTTTGATTGTCAGTTTTTGGGTTTCACGGTCACGATTGATTTCATGTTTTATTAGGGGACCTATTTGCACTATTGTTTTTTTTTTGGAATAAGCCGGTAAACGAGCAAACGAAACACCTGATGATAAGAAATTGGCACCACCCATGAAATGGACACCTGAAACACCAGAGCCATTACAAGTCCGTTACCGGCCTCTTGGGAATTGGGCATTTGAGGATTGTGGGGAATTTGAGGATTGTGGAGACTAAGGATGGGGTAACTGGGCCTGCGGAGCCTCACTCACACGAGGAACCACAACCAACGCAAGTGTTGCTTTACGTGGTACCATTCCGGTCGAGTCGGCCCATTTGTGCCAAAGCATGCTTCTTTAACAGTTTAGCATGGTTCTCCCACAATTAAATAAACGTTGTTTTAATGATTTTGAAACTTACCTAATTATAAACCAACTACACGGTAAAAAATAAATGTCAAACATCTCAGGGTTATTTTCGTCTTCCTAACATTAAGGACAATGTTGTTTTCTGTAGGTAATATTCTAAAGAATTTCTTTGAACGAAGTTACACTTTTTTATCAAAATATCTGAATGACAAAATCTAGTAAATTATAATTTATAACAATTATAAATTACTTATTTTAATTATTTATTTATAATTATTTATTTGTAATTTATAACAACTTGTAGGAGACATTATACAATGTTTCTGATTGTCTAATGTTGTTTCTTTACACTTAAACTGTGCACTGAAACCGATATAAAATGAAACCATACCTTTTATAATCCCAAAAATATGTAATAGAAGCATTACCCCCGTTTATAAAATCTCACTTTAACTAGACTTGGAAGTCGAACTCTACCGAACCTTCAAACTAAGCGAAGAACAGACAAAAGCATTAAACCAAACACAGCCAGCATCATTGCTTACCACCAGGTGAGATAGTGATCAAACGTAGTTCCATCAAATATAGAAAAAAAAACTTTACAAAACTTCTCTTTACCAGTCTTGGCATAGAACCTTATCTTTTTTATAGAGGTAGCATAGAAGACAAACGAGCACACGGATCACCTGATAGGTAAGCGATCAGCGCCGCCCATGGACACTCGCAACACCAGAGGAGTCACAGGTGCGTTGCCAGCCTTTTAAGAAGGAATACGCTCTTTTCATGAAGGTTTGAAGGTCGTATCGTACCTTATTCTTTACCCTCAGTGTTAGCACCTAATACAACACGTAAACTTTGGACAAACCTCATTATAAGTATAATAAACCGCAAAATAACGTGAATATTTAACATAAAAATAAAAATATAAGAAAATATCCTTGAACGACTCATTTCTGAGAAATCCAAACAACTTGTGATGTTAACGGTATATTTTTTGCGCCTACCTAGCTTGTAAATTGCTTTTTAAATCCTGAATAACTCGAACGATTTGAACAAATTAGGCTTCGTTCGGTTTTTCTGTCACGCGAGCTGGAAGCTAAAAAAATTTGGAACGATTTCTTTTATGGAATTTTGTTTACTGTGTGTAAATTATATTGTTAATGGTTATATCTTTTATTCTCAATTGTAATATGTTATGTTACTATGAGTAGTCACGACGATGTTTCAAATCCACCAATGATTTCCGATTTAGAGATGGCAGGGAATTTCTGTTTTTCCTAAAAAATCCATTCTTATATCCTATATATAATACAACGTAAGACATTGATGAATGCTTTCGATATATATTTTGATGATAATAATATGATGTCAAAAAGTAACTGAAGAAAAAAAAGTACCTATAGAATCGCATGCATTATTTATCATTTTCAAGTTCAACTCCTGTAGTTGAAAGAAGTTGTTTTTTATTTTTTGAAACTTCTCTTCTTCTTTACTTCTTAGTTTCGGACATATACATTCTAGATTGTTCTAGCATCATCAACAACTATCATTGCAATTAGCAACAATAGAATATTTACGATGTTTGTAATGTGTTTATGGTTATGGATATTATGTAACAACAAATTGTTACATCGCATAATAGTTGCAAGAGACAATGTATGATTACAACACAGCTGTCATAGATATTACACTTCTTGAAATGATGATGAAACAAGATTCGTAGGTACTCCTGATTCATTAATAAGTGTTTGTAAATAAAAAAACAAATGGTTTGATCTTTCTTGAAAGTATATTCGTAACAATGTAATTGTGATTCATGTGGTTATGATGATCCTAATATTTATTTTAATAATAGATAAGACGCCTGCTTGTAGCATGGAAGAGAAGGTGAAAACAAGAAAACAGACCATGAACAAAATTGTTCTTAGTTTGAACATTACTGATGAATTCAATACCTATAAAACCTTAATAATTTACTTATGCGATACCTGCAAATTAACACCAATGAGATAGTCTATTAACAATTATCAAAGGTCAATTTATATTACCAATTTTAATATATTCTAACATAGTCTCATTGGCCTAGTGGTCGCAAGTGCGACTGTCGGGCAAGGGGTCTCGGGTTCGATTCCCGGGTCGGGCAAAGTATTACTGGATTTTTTAAAATCTCAGTAGTAGCACGGAGTCTGGAAATGTGCACGGTATATGGCAATAGGCTCACCCCCTATTACATGGAACTTATGACATAAATAGTGAAAAGTGGGTGTTACATAGTACAGTGCCGAAATGTGCACCTCTGCCTACAGAAGGCGTGATGTTATTATGTAATATTCTAACAAAATATTATCAACAAAATATGAAGCCTGGCTAACCTATTCTAATAAAAACAAATTGAATATCCAAATCATACGGTCGACTAAGTCTTGCCCATGACATGTTATTTTCTACGGCTGTATCCTCAAAGTTTCAAGGGCTCGACGACAGGATTTGCGGAACCCACATCCACGTTATATGACTCTCAACAATTCCGTGCCCTTCTCAAATGGAAACAAGGCGCAATGGAGTTGACGTGAAGGTATTTTTTGCTATATTTTTATGTTCGTTGAGTCTCTATGAATATTTTGAATTGTTTTATCAAGTTGTAGGTTGGTTTAGTGGTTAGATGTTCCGTGTATTATTAAGTCTTGAATAATAACTAATATCGTTAATGAAATTGTCGTGTACTGCAGTGGTTTTTGTCTTTATTATAATTTTTTTTTTTATGGGGGGAAAATCATCGAATGACTGCTCCCGCCTGGGTGAGGCGGGAGGGAGTGTCAGACTCTTACTGACTAAAATCCACCCGTTCCTTCTCCTGCACGTCGAGCCGGAGCCCCGGTTACCCGTTAGGTTCTCCGCGACGTCTTTATTACAATAGCTTCTCACAAAGTTATAAAAAAAGATATTTATTTTTTTATTTTATTTATTTATTACAACACCTTACAATATGACATCTTACAGTTTATTCCAATGCAATATCACATTTCCTGAGACATTTAAGTCTTACACGTAACTTAATTACCTCTAATAAAAATTTCACCTTAATTATTAGAGTTATAAGAGTTACATACTCTCAGTATGACATACATATTATAACCATGTTTATATATGTTACTAATTTCTGCCAGCGGTTTCGCCCGTGTTCCCTTGGATAAGAGGTAGCCTATGTGTTATTCCAAGCCATAATTTACCCATATTCCAAATTTCATTTTGAACCCTTCAGCCGATTTGACGTGAAACAGTAACAAACATACACACACATACATCCTCACAAATATTCGCATTTTTAATATTAGTAGGATTATCTATCCTTTCGGTCAACCCGAGCGAACGGCGCGTCGCGTTCCGCGCGCGCCTCAAAGAGCCATCAGTCCACCACAGATGGGGCCCAATACGGCCGATGCCGATTCGGAGTCGCAGAGAACCTAACGGGTAACCGGCTCACGTGCAGGAGAAGGAACGGGGTGGTTTTTAGTCAGTAAGAGTCTGACACTCCCTCCCGCCTCACCCAGGCGGGAGCAGTCATTAAATGATTTTCCCCCCTTAAAAAAATCCTTTCGGTCAATAAGCGTACACACCAGAAATCCTGATATCGATAGAATCGTTATGGACACCTCCAAGTGATATAGAGGTAACTCCACTATAACCCTTGTGTTTTTACGATCACTTGAAACCAACTACGTCCATACGTGATCGATTGTACCTGCGCTTATTTTGATTGGTACACTGACAAACAAAATGTTATTCTGAAATCTTCCGTTCACATGACATTTGTAATGGTACTAATAAAAATTTAATTAATAGATCAATTATTTTACAATTCTTCTGAAATTTTAACTGAATTTTTCAATATTACAGTTCACAATCACATGCAAACAAATTAACATGAATACCAAATAGTATAGAATAAAGATAAATAAAAATATTCAATTTTATTAAACATTTTCAACGTCGATTGTACTTGTTCCTTGTAAAACACAACTCCTTCTACCAAACTTCGTTCATTTCTGGAGTTCAAACAAGTACTTATTTTGTAAGCATAAGGCTTCTTTCCGATTCCCTAATTGATTTATTGGTTTCTTCGAATCTCAAACGTCGGAAGTACTACGTTAATTGACTATAATTGGCGTACCTAATAATTTTACGTAATTAATTGATTTTAAAATTGGAACGTCGCATCTTGATTTTCTAAAATGGCATTTTTATCGTTTTCTGTTTACAAGATATTCAGAATTTTGATAATAGAGATAATTGTTTTGTGTTATTGACCAAAGGATATTGTTTTTTAAATTACCCCTACACTAGTATTTTCTTCTGTGTCGTGAATGCGTTAACAAATATATAAGCCCATATCCACATGACACCCAGACTCGAAACTACAATTTGTGGATAACACAAAGTATTGCTCTGTGCGCTAATCAAATAAATATATAATAAACAATTTAAAAAAAACCAACCCGCGACATGTTGCACTCCAGCCAACGCACCAACCGTGCAGTCGGCATGTGCGTGTTTTCCACATAACTGTGTGTATTTTAGACGTCAATCCGATCCTTTTTTTACTATAAAAATTTTGTGTATTTTTTAAGGGCCAAGCCCGCCACAACCTCCCGAAACCGCTGCAACTCCTGTAAGCCAGGATCTACAGTAGATACAACCGTGAAAACACCGGAACACTGAAGTCCGGCGCGTCCCAGGGACATGAACAACTGTCTTGGTTCCCGCAATGAAGTGAATCAGAAGATATTATAAGAAGAGAAGAAAAAAACGATAGTTTCCACAATCCTCGATGAATTAATGCAGGAGACAGAGTTATGAAAGGTTATGTATGTGTAATAATAAACATCCTATAAATAATTTATGTGATATGACAGTGACGATTGTCTGACTAATCGTTAATTTGGTTTATAAATACACGATATCAGTCCCAATATGATAAGGTATATAAGTTATAATAACAATACACACTTCTACCGATCACATTTCCTCTTCTATCGGACTAATCCGTTTTATCAGCTTTTGCAATTAAAAAAGTAAATACTGGACCTACGATCCGGACATAATTAGAGCGATGGGCCATCGCTAAGTCCATTCAAGTTCGCAAAGGATAATCTGGTCTTCATTTAAACATATCACGTATAATTCTACTTAGAGGTCCAGATGTCAAGGGAAATATATCTTACCTAGTGTACATTGCTTGAGTAATTTGCGTAGTTAGTATAGTCTGATGATTTTTTTTAAACTACTTTTTTTTACGAGAAATGCCTCTTCGAGAATTACATGAATTACGTGATATTTTGATAATGTACTATGCGTTTGTAAGCGCTTTCGAAGTTTGCATTTTGCAATGTTTCACCGGTTATTTTTTGTTTATTTCTTTGTAAAACTATTGTATTATCCATACAGAACCGAAGTTCAGTACGAAAACGAAATAGATTTCACGGTGTATAATCTAAATAGTGATCCATTGTTACTGTGAGGATCAAAGACCGATTACAATGATGTAAATGTATTGTATAGATTCCCATCCCACCTTTACATTCAAAGTCAAAGAATTTATTTTCAATTGAGCACTTACAAAGACTTGGAAAGTTGAAATCATAAGTATGTTTGTAACTTGTTAGTCATTTACGAAGAAAAAGATTTTCTTGCCGTTTTTAGTTGAATATTATTTGCCGTTTTTAGGTCAGAGACTGATATTTTATGTAATACCATTAAACGAGCATTTCTTAACATAACATCATAACAGCCTTTTATCCTCAAATTCAAAGTCAAAGTCAAAGCATTTATTTCAATTAAACCATAGTTTGGTACTTTTGAAACGTCAACAAATACAAAATAAATAATAGTCTGTCAGTCAATCCGTCAGTGAAATTAGGTGAAGCTAGGTGCTCATTCCAAAATGTAGATTCGAATGGAGAAGAACAAACAAAAAAATCCATTCGTTACTCTTTTTTAAAAAAGTATGTGGAACCTCGAAAGGGTAGGCAGAGGTGCACACATAAGTAACACCCACTTTTCACTATTTACGTTATGACTCTCATGTAATAGGGGGTGAGCCTATTGCCATATACCGGGCACGTTTCCAGACTCCGTGCTACTGAGATTTTTTTTTAAAAACCTAGTAATACTTGGCTCGTTCCGGGAATCGAACCCGAGACCCCTTGCCCGATAGTCGCACTTGCGACCACTCGGCCGACAAGTTGAAAACAACTTGTTTATAAACTCAATTCAACATAGGTTACAATAATGAACAATCTAAATCTTCAAAAAAAAACAAACATCATTCTCAATCTAGAAACTTCATAAGGATTAAAATTTCTTTTTATGAACTCCCACTTTGTTCTTCCAATTACAACTGATTGAGTTAAGTCTGTTGGAGACGGCAGAGGATAATCCGCTCCTGATATAAACACGTCACGTATCACAGCGTGCTTAACGTGACCGCCCGTCACGGTGATACTAGATGTAGTTCCGTTGTCCCGTTTTTCCACGATATGTCACGGCGACCACATAAAAAAATACCATGTGGATTGTAACCCTTTTTTTCGGTGTGAACCGGTAAGGGTTTTCTTTTAAGGTATTTTAGTGGGACTTTAAGTTAGGTTTTTAGGTTCGTTTTGAATGTGTGTTTGCTTATAGAGGTAAGGGTTGCTTATAAAACAACACAGCCTATTCTTTACAAATTACAATTCGTGTTAATAACGTTTTTTTTTTCATAAAATCTAGTAAACAAACAATTTAGATACTGGAGGTACTACATTTAATAGGTTTTGTACGAAAAACATCAGTCGATTGGCAGCTATCAATTTAATTGCCGTCCAATTTTTCAACTACACAAATCGTTAAATCAATACACGATATCCTTATGGCTGTATATATTTCAACCTTATGTTTAAAATAAATATAGGTACGACCAGCTGTACGCACAACTTCGTCCGCTTGGGAAAAGTAGCTTAAGATACTCCTTGATATATCAGCCATCTATTTATTATTCTTTCTTTATTGAAACAAAGAGTTTCCTTTTTCTTGTATAGAAGCACTATTTCTATGGATTGTCAGTATGCATATGTGAGCACCATGTTAGACTTAAGATTTTTTTATTTTTTTTATTTTAGTAAGTTATTAGTATGTATCAGAGACATTGTAGAACATACTTTTTTAAAAGAGTAACGAATGGAGTTTCTTGCTCGTTCTTCTCCATTCGAATCTACGTTTTGGAATGAGCACCTAGCTTCACCTAATTTCACTGACGGACTGACTGACAGACTATTATTTATTTTGTATTTGTTGACGTTTCAAAAGTACCAAACTATGGTTTAATTGAAATAAATGCTTTGACTTTGACTATCAATAAAAGTCCCGTCAAAATCGGACCAGCCGTTTCAGAGATTATCCAGAACAAACATACAGACAGACAGACAGACAAATAAAAATTGTAAATAGTGCGGTTTGGTATTATGCACGTGCATATAGAGGTAGTATAAAGCGTATATATGTGTATAGATTTAATAACAAAAATTCCTCTCGCAAGTTTTCGGTTGTGAAGCTATAAAAAAAGTTTATATGTCAAAAATATTCTAAAGCTTTATTGCAGTGTTTTTTAAAGTTCACGTATGCAATAACGTTTGGAGCTAGTTCAAACATGTTCATAAGCAAGAACGCTTTGACGCTCTCCCCAATAGTGCAGTTCGTGTTAAATAAAAGTAAAATGACGTGTATAACGCAATGCTTTTTTTTCTCTCAAAAAAAAAAATAGCGGAACCGGTGAGCTGAATATATTTAAAGTAGGTTATAACAAACATTCGTCACCAGTTAAGATAAAAATGAGTTTCATAATAGTTGATAAGTTTATTTTTTCTGTATATTCATGTATATTAACATTAAGAAAGAAATAATATCTTCCAAAATTTCCAAATCCAAAATTTTGCCCAACCCGGGAATCGAACCCGAGACGCTTGTTCAGTACGAGACTTTAAGCGTCTATAAATCTGAAACTATTTCAGAAACCACACTCCAAAAATTTATTAATCAATAAATCATATCTACTGAACCGTGTTTAGCACCACTTGACCAACCACTCTAATAATCAAGTCTTAATTAATCATTAACAAAATTGTTGACTTTGAACCTAGCCGTTTAGTTTAATTACTAGAATCAAATTATGTCCAAAGGTAATTTATTGACCGCTACGTAAGTATTTATTACTTCTAACTAGAATCGGAACCGTCCTTGAACGAAGGTCATAACTTAATATAATTACCCCAAAAAACTTTGTAAGGTTCTCAAAGAATATTTCTAGAAATACTCCAAAACCTATATTTGTATTTTATAGGCAATTAAACGGTAATAAAGGTTGTCTTGAATAGTTCATACACGAAAAAATATATGAATAGAAAATTGTCATTCATTTTCTCAATCATGTAAGATATAATTATTAGCTTTCACTCGTAGTTAAAACCTACCAACGGCAAATATCAATGTGACTTTTTCCGAGTTATATGTATTTTCTAAGATTATTTACACACTGCTGACAAACTTAGGGCTCGATACTAGGTCCATTCTTATTTTTAGCGTACATAAATGACTTGCCCCATTTATTTAAAAATGAACCGCAGATGGTATTATTTGCTGATGACACTTCATTAGTTTTTAAAATTAATAGACGCACAAATAGTTATGACGACGTAAATAATGCCCTAATGCAAGTTCAAAATTGGTTTACATTAAATAACTTAGTACTAAACAATAAAAAGACAAAATGTATTAGATTTGTTTTGCCAAATGTTAAAAGCAACGAATGTGACATATTATTGAATGGTGAGAAATTAGAGTTTGTAAAAGAGACAACTTTCCTGGGAATTACTGTAGACGACAAATTGCAATGGGGTCCTCACATTATATCATTAGCGGGACGATTGAGCTCTGCAGCTTATGCTGTCTGGAAGATACGACAGTTAACTGACATTGACACGGCAAGACTGGTGTATTTCAGTTACTTTCATAGCATTATGTCGTATGGCATTTTGCTGCGGGGACACGCTGCTGACATTGAATCTATTTTTATCTTACAAAAGCGCGCCGTCAGAGCTATCTACAATCTAGGTCGTCGCGAATCTCTCAGAGAAAGGTTTAAGGAGATCAACATTATGACCGTTCCATGTCAATTTATCTATGAAAACATTATGTATGTTAGGAAAAACCTACAGTTATTTGGTAAAGTGTCTGACAGACACCACTATCAAACTAGACATGGGAATAGATTAAGTCAGCCAATTTCGAGATTAGCGAAAGTAAGTAAATCGTTCATGGGATTCTGTGTTAAATGTTATAATAAGATACCAGGCGATGTACAACAACTAAATGAATCCAAATTTAAATTATGTATAAAGAAAACTTTATGTAGACAAGCATATTACAAACTTAATGAATATATAGAGGATAAAAATGCTTAGATGCAGGCTAGTCCGGCTCCACAGGATAACTAAAAACACTGTTGTTTTAATGAAATCGTAAATAATACAGCTATATTGTTAAATTGTATATTTTTTTTAAATTATATAACAAATGTAAATGTGAGAGCCCTTGTAATTAACTTAATATTAAATTAGATTAATAGAAGTCATTTGTGTCAGCTTGGAGTTGTCATGCTCACTCAAAGGTCTCATTGGCGGTGGCGCGTGCAGTGGATCGCTCGATTCCCTACAATATGGTTGAGTTGGGCGGTGCTGGTGTACGTGTCATGTTCGTGAACGGGCGCCGTCAACTGGGACTGGTCAGCTCCAGACTGTATTATTGTTCTTAAGGTTATTTTCTTTCTTCATCACTTTGACTGGATTTTGGTGTTACATTGTTCTCGCACAATCCAAACAGCAAAACTATGTAACTAGTAAATTGTATTGTGAACCTGATTGAAAAAGAGTAACCTCTGGAGTGTCTTGCTCGTTCTTCTCCATAGGAATCTACACCTTGGAATGAGCAAATAGCTTCACTTTTAATATTAATTTTATTTTGACGTTCAAAAGTGCCATTCTGGCCTAATTGAAATAAATGATTTTGACTTTGACTTTGACTTTGAAACGTTGAAGGAAAACATCGCGAGGAAACCTGGGCTTATAATTTTTAACTATAAGTTTGAAATCGCCAAGCAAGCGTAGTGATTAATTTTCATACCTTTTCCGTGTGAGAAGAGGCTTTGCTCAGCAGTGGGCATTTATAGGCTGTTGATGATGATGATGATGACTCACAGTGTTGCCCTTATCAATACAGATTTGAACCGTAAAGTGTCTCGTATCAAAATCTATCAAAATTGGTATAAAATTAAACTGTCAAACACCAAGCGGTCACCGGTGACCTCAACCTATTGTTCTATAATTGTGTCTACAAAACCGGTACTCGACGAGTTAAGACATTGAAGTCTATGAATAAACAAACAAAGCAAACTTCTTTTCATTACCAATAACCTTAAACAGTTACCTATTGTACTAATGTCTCTCTATGTGAAAATTCCTCATATTTCTTGCTTTTTTTAAGGGAGGAATTTATCCAATGACTTTTTATGGGATAAGCCGGTAAACGAGCAGATGGATCACCTGATGATAAGCAATCGTCGTTGCTTATGGACGCCCGGAACACCAGAAGCGTTAGAAATTCGTTACCGACCTTTTTGGGATTAGGAATGTGAGAATTCTGAGATTGGGGAAATTGGGGAGGAGGGGTAATTGGGCCTCTGGTAACCTCACTCATGCAACGACATACAACGCAAATGTTGTTTCATATCGGTTTTCTGTGAGGTCGTGGTATCACTCCGGTCGAGCCGGCCTATTCATGTCGAAGCATGGCTCTTTTACACTTTTTGGTGACGCGAACGTGTCAGCCTCTTTCTGACCAAAAACCCCCCCGTTGCTGCTGCTAATCGAGCCAGAGTCCCGGTAATTTATTAAGTCTTCCTCAGCTCCGTATCGGACATCAGCCTTACTGCAGCATAATCTGGGATACTGAACCATTATAATTATACTTGGAAGCTGACTACGGTGCACAGTACAGTCCTAGTGAGTTCATACCCATTTTCATATTCATTCATTGTCAACGGTTTCTTAGATTCCAAATTTATTCCAACAAATTATGTTCTAACAATCAAATTATATACTCTTTACATAGTAAATTATTATCATAGCATGATCATCAAGTACAAAACATACATTAGAATCTCCTACAATTTCATTACTGAACACAAAAACTCATTATTAATTAATACATTAATTTATTTAAGGTTTCCTTCAGTCTCGTATTACATAGTTCCCAATCTCAATCGATTTCATTATCAGTATGCGGTGGCTTTTACTTTTTGAACCTTATTAATGTCGGATTAAGGTTTTAAACCTATTATTATATTTCGGTGTCAAGTTTCATCCTTTGAGGTCAATGACTGCGTTATTAGTTTAGTGGTTGCAAATGCGGTTTCTGAGTTACAATGGAAAATTGATTAATATTGTCAACTTATTATGGTTAAAATAGTTTAGTGAAATATTGGTAATAAGTACTGTATTTTGTGTAATAAGTATATATCTAGCGCTAATACTTGAGGCGCGTCGCGATCCGCGCGCGCCTCAAAGAGCCACCACCACACACCACAGCAGACCACCACAAATGGGGCCCAACAGGGCCGATGCCAATTCGGAGTCTCGGAGAACCTAACGGGTTACCGGGGCTCCGGCTCGACGTGCAGGACTTCTCCCGCTCCTTCGAGCGGGGTGGTTTTTAGTCAGTCAGAGTCAGTCATTCGATGATTTTACCCCTTAAAAACAAAGTATATATCTATAGTATTTATCTTTATTCAATTAAACGTTTCATTTCAAAATATCAAGGTGAACAATGTGATAGTATTTCAATTGTACGCATATATACGCATTTCAATTCAGTTATATATGTAAATAAATAACAAACGTATGTAATAAATGTCAAAAATGTCCTTTGAAGCAAAAGTACATTGTTTATATTTTGATCATAACATAAACATTCCAAAAATCTTTCACGTTTCCCTCTGACGACATAAAATTCTCGGCTGTCCCCAAAAACCCTTTCAAACATTGTCATAATATGGAAATTCCAATACTCAATATAACACAGTCCTTACAAATTGTTTTCCCAACGGGGCTGAACCCGCGACCTTGCTCAGAAAGCGGTCACCGTCGCCGTGCCATTTGTCAAATATTTAGATAAGAATGTCAGACGGAATTCGTTGTAACAATCCATTGAAAATTCAAACGAGAATATATTATTATTATACGAAAATTTTATTTATCAAACAAAATTAATAGGGAGTTGAAATGTTTATGAAATGCTAAGATAATTTCAACAAAGTCCGAAGTCAACAGGGACTTGATTAAGATTAACGGATTAAACCCCGAAGTCTTCTTAAGACCTGGGGCTGACAGTGTTAAGGATTATTATTAATGGACCAACTAAACGGCTATTTGACAGGCCTAGTGTACCCGACACTTCGTTTAACTCGTTCGAAGCTAGTTATATCGGGTCTCAAATACGTTTTTACAATCACGAACACGAAATTGAACTCTAATGTGAATGTGCCTTAAGGTGTAATTTAATTAAAAACAGGTACCGTGCAGTCTGTCTGGGAGTTAAATTAATTAAGACAGCAAGATGTCAGTTTACAATGTCTTAGACTATGTAGTTTACTCTGAGAAGTAACTGTGTCCAATGCACATAATATAACCATGGACGTTGAAGAAAAGGCGGACGTAATGTAACTTAGAAATGACTGAAGCACCAAAATGTCAGTAGTGTATATGTAAGTGTAATGATGGGCCATGTCAAACGACAGATGGACTTCGTATCAATGTGTGTGTATTCTGAGTGTAAGTCTGTAGTAGCCAGGTGCTACAGGCGTTGTTCTAAAAGACTATATCCGCGTTATTTACAACGTCCTTGAATGTATTTATTCATTTTATTTAATAAGCTTCATGCACAAAATAGGTGGACTTAATGCCGCAGGCATTTTCTACCAGTCTGACCTTTGGGTGATGCAGAGAAGAGTAAATGGTTCTACCGTTTATGCAAGAGGCAAGCAAATATTTTATTTAACAAATGAAAGATAAACTAATATATTTCAGAGATATACGTAAAAAAATATAATTACAATATAGAGGTATACCTACACATGAGTACAATATGCTGAAATACATACATAACCATAAACATTTTTAAGTCGCTGTTATCTTTATACAATTACAGAATGGCATGTTATATATTATACAATTACAGATGACTGCAGATTATTTTTCATTATAACCTAACTATTTATATAATTCCACCATGATATTGTAAACATCTAGTAAATATCATAAGTAACATTATGAATTGATAAATGAATGAATGAATTTAGAATGTTACTTACACCTCCATCTAATCAAATAACAAACATTCTATGGAAACTATTGTCATCATTTCATGGTTAACCTAAACTTATATATATTATTGAACTAGACAAACAATAGAATAAGGAATGAACAAGAAGACCAGAGAGATGACATAACATGTCTTTATTCATTACAGAATGATATCATCTATTATAACGTACGAGTTCAATGATATCATCACATCATGGTATTTTTATTTAGGGTCGCCTTCCGCTTGATATTTACGATTGCATTCTTAGCAATCAATAATCTATTGACTCCACAAGTATCTTATACGTATATATTATATTTATACTTTTTTGTTTTCCAATTTATATATAGTTTGTTCAAACTAAAAATAGCGGGTTACTCACGTAAATATACTGAGAAAAGCTCTACTAGTTTCGTGAGTAACCTGCGATTTTTAGTTAATTTAGTATGTCTCACGATAGTTATTATATATAGTTTGTTTGTTTGAATTCGCAAATCCCGCGAACTTTTCGTCCGATTTTAATAGTTATTTTTGGCTACAGGCTATAAAACAATACGATTAATGTAAGCCGAGCAGAGGAGGCGAAACCTCTTAAAAAAGGACAAGTAATTGGTAATTAGTTAACGTTTCTATTACGTATTTCACAATCAAAAACTGTCTCATGGTCCATGGAGGAAGTCAAAAGCTACAGTGAGCCACCTCCTACTACTTTAATTAATCCTTATTAACTTCCATCATATTCGTGTATATGAAGTATGAACCCGCACTTCATGCATGAGAAGCGGGCGCCTTAAACGTCCGTACCACCACGACAGACTTAAATTGTTGGTGTGATCTTTTTATAAAATATTTTGCTGATAGCTGTTACCGTTTTATTTGATGGTAATTTATGTAGCTTTTCGTAGCAATGTGCTGAATATGTACACAAAGTTGCTATCCGCGTCTGTCTGTCTCTATGTATGAGTAGATCTTTAAAACTATGCAACGGATTTTTTGTTTTGACGGTTTTTTTAATAGATAGAGTGATTCTTAAGGAAGGTTCGTATGTATAATACATGCATATTGCACCCATGCGAAGCCGGGGCGGGTCGCTAATATGTAATAATATGTATATACTTTGTAGATATTACTCAGAATCGGCGAATATAATGCATTCAGTTGGATGGAGCAAAGTAAATACTTGAGTTTGAAATTCTTTAGTGTGTATTTTTCTCTTATAAGATTTGAACCCTTGTGGACGTGTTAAATATCTAAGTTTGTATATTATGTGTTTATACGAAATTCAGTAAAAACGCGTCCCTGTTATGTGTTCAGCGTACAAACATTCTGATGTAATAGGGACCGTTTCAATGAAATATGAGTTTAAGATAATGAAAGTAAATAGACACGACCCATTTATTTGGAAGGGTAACGCTCTCAAACCTGAATCTTTGATAATGGCAAGATGAGATCCCGATAAATCTCACTTCATACGTCAGGGGTACGACCAGAATATCAAATACGGTATTGGGTTCTCCGTTTTACATGAAATATTTCATTTACATTTTAGAGCGGTTTTTACTTTGCATTTAGGTCCTCCTAGGGTCATTGTACGAGTGGTCATAAGTGCCACAGATGAGAATTAATTAAGTTTTGAATTTGATCAAAGTAATTGACAGAGGTCTGAAACTCTGTTACTTTGATCTGTGGTGGATCTCTGACTGTGGATGCATGTTATTGCGTTGTTGCAGACTTGTTATTGCGTTATTCAACTTTGGATTTTTTCACTAAGAACATTAAGTATAAAATTGTGCATTCACAATTTAAAGTCCACGTTACTTCTGAGCATTTCGATTCAACCGAGTTGAGTGTTGTACATTGCCCAATTCGATATTGGACCCATTTCATCGAGTTGACGTATTTGCAAGTCAATTGACTGACGAAGTAGTCATTAATGTCATTAGTAACAAGTGATAGAATTGTGTATGTCGCATTTAGCAAAGGGTTTATATATTTGACCTTCAGTGTCTATTCTACACAATTTCATAATATAAATAAAAATATAGGTATGTATTTTTGTATGAGATATTACACAATTCTTTATTTAGAACTCTGTACTAAAATTAGATACCGCTGGTGAAAGAGAAAGATTTTAAATTCAATTTAACGTGAATATATTTCATATTATGAATAGAAACCTACGTAATAATGTGCTAGGTATAGGTTTACGTAATACCTTGAGCTGTATTTTTATTTATTTTTTCACTACAGGATAACCGCGTATATATATTATTATAACATCGCACTTTTTATACTCTGAATAGCAAAGCAGACAGCAAACATCTACACAAAATCCAAATTTGCGACATTCACGAAATAGCATATGAAACGCAATAATTATATTGTGTATCAAAGGCATATAGGCTAAAAGGTAGCGCACTATGACGTCTTGTATTTTCCTGAAAAGTACCCAGAGAGGTCCCGGGGTTAAACCCCCTATTTATAGTTAAATATTAGATTTAATGATTCATAGATTCATAGATCATTTTGTTTATTTAATTTAATTACATTCTTTGTCTTCTGTGTTTGCTTTTTGTTAATATTAATTTAAATTAATTTATTATGTAATGTCTATACTAGGCTCACAATGATACCATCCATGAAGGCACTGATCTCTGTGATACAGGTATTTCCCTAGTACAGAGGTCAGAGTTTTAATTTTGTACTACCTACGACACTATGACTTGTATCAAATTAATGTATACTTGTGTACTTTTTTACGTAATAAAGATTATTATTATTATTAAAAAAAATAGAATATTTATGGCGAGATATTTAGATCATGAGCTGAATTTTATACTTAAATAAACCCTTATACGCCAAGATCGCATCATAAGCTTCTAGAATAAATAAAATAAACACAGCTCTAACATTTAGAGATCCAGCGCCTTGACATTTGACGGAACGAGCAAAATAAATTAATTGAAGTAATCTAGACTTTGGCCGAGACTCATCTTCTAATAGAAGTAACTACACAATATTTATATTTATTTTGAAGACTTAATATAAGATGTTATAAAAAAGTCAATACCAAGCATATTTAAATATTATAATTATGTTTTCAGCTTACTCACGTAACTGTTTGATGAGGAACTCGACTAGTTTCAAGCCAATAACTGCTTGGTATATAATAATTATATACCAAGCAGTTGTTTGATAATTTTGGGCTGAAATGACAGTTCAAGTCAATATTAAATCGTCTGTCTATACCTATACCTATACATATACCTATATCTATACGTATAGATAGTATGTACTACACATGGAGCTTTACATAACCAGTATAAACTGAACGTTAAATGTGCAGAAAGATGATGCGACGCGACACCAGGATAAACTGGTTTTGTATAGATTATATGTGGCCGTGTGTTTCTGTACAGTTAATATTGAAATCTCAAACCAGAATGGTCCAATGTCCATTCATCAATATACTATAGTAAATGTCGTGATCGATGATTAGAATGATGTATATCATGCGCACCGTTCTTGCCATAGTTATATAACCAAGGGATGATACAGTAAGTATTTTCCGCATGGCGCCACGTGTCTATAATCACCTACCCAAGTCTGTACTGGAGATTTCAGATAATTATAAATATATTTAAAAAAAAATCAAAGCCCTATTAGTGCCAAAAGCATATTACACTGTCAACGAGTATTTGCAGGACAAGTTAATGTAAAATATCACTATTTTTTTATTAAGTTTCTATATCTTGTAAGTTTTGCATGCATTTGATAGGATATGTAAACCAATCGGTGTGGAATCCGACACATTTTTAGACATTGTCCTTTGTATGAAATTTTATTTAATATAATTCATGACATTTTATTTGACAAATACATTTATTGACATTAAATTTTAATTAAATTGGTGACATTATATTTTGAATTCACATAAATTACAATAATTGTGTTGAAAGTTTGAATTTTGAAGGTACTTGATTTTTTTCCTAATAACATTGTATAACTGTAATTTTTGTAAATTTTGTAATTTGCATGCCTCAAGGCGTAATATGGTCGGAACTGTATCTACTTATCTGCTAACAACTTAATTTACCCATATTAGCAAATAAATGATTTGATTTGATTTGATTTGAGTACCTATTACAAAGTTAAAATTAAACATCGACTTTCAATTTTAAATTTCTTCCTTCTAAATTAAAAACTAATTCTAAAACATTAAGCCAAAATTATTTCAATTGTTTTTTCCCTTTCTTACCCTTATTTTTATGTCATAAATATAGAGGTATATTTATTCTTAGTTTTTTTATTATTTAAGTCATAGATATTATTGGTATGGTACAGTAGTAATATTAAACAAACGAATATAGTTTTTAAAATACAAATTTTAAACAATGCAATATTATAGATACCATCTACTCTTTATCAAATCCAATAGAAATGTTCTGAAAAAAACGAAATGTGCTAAAATGCGGACATTGTAAGCATTAGCAGCTCTTCCCTTGTTTTTACCGCAGGGGATTCCTTCGAATATATTATGGAAAGGAAGAAAACTTTGTTCAGTCTAACCGTTATTGCGGTGTTCGTATAATACTGTGTAATATAAAGAAAAAAAAAAGAATTTGAATAAAATAAGACACATTGGTTTGAATAGTAGATATAAAATTATATTTAGCTTAGGTAAAAATGAAAAAAATATAGTAATGAATTTATTACCCATAATTCAATCAGAAAGAAAATGTACTAAATTTTTTTCGTATTTTCTGATGAGCATAGTATTGAAAAATATATAGGCACTATATAGTGCAGTGTCCAATTTCTTTAAATAATTAAGAACTAGGACTTACATCAACATAGTCACCAATAAAATAATTTTTACATATTTTACTTTAAAAAAACTCCATTTCAACCCCGCTATTTTGAGGTCGGTATATAACTGTATTTAAACCTTCTCCTAAGTATATCATTCTAACAATTTTTTTTTCTATAAGCCCCCATCAAAATCGGTTCAACCAATCACGAGATAATAGCACACATACATATGTACATATAGCTCAAATTGAAAACCTTCTTCGTTTATTGAATTCGTTTAAAAAAACATTTAAAACACAAACGGCGTACTATTACTTCCAAATTGTTTATTTAGGTATTTAAAACAAAACAACGTTAACTTGTTTAAATATCGAACGTCAAGGGAATCAATTACAAAGTATCTAATTTCACACTAAGAATTGTTAAAAGAATTCTTTCACATTTTTTGATTAAATCAGCCCTCTTTTGTCTTGATCTTAATCAGGAAATTGAAAAAATTGTTCTCGTAAATGGCTAAGAATAATGACTCTCTGTCCTCGTCTTTATTAATAAAATACATAATTCAATGTCTGTGATGTTAATCCCCATGTGGTTTATATTCACGGGAATATTATTTATTTTTGAGTTTGCAAATGTTTGATGCAAGAGTGACAGTTATGATTAAAATTATAGATATGTTTTTGCTGAACACATTTATGTATTTGTTCATGTAAATACATCATGAATAGATTATTGAGAATTTATTCTTGGATTAGTTTTTTTTATGTTGTCGCACATAATATGCGTAATATTGATAATAAAATATACCAGAACACATTAACATACTATCCTAATTTCGTAAAACCATGATAAAAAATACACTAAATTTTACATTTATGAATCTACACTCAAAATGCGATCTTACTTTGTACAGATATTTGACTATTTAATTTATATCCAGTTTACATTCATTGATTTATTTTTTATCATAAAACACTCATGTTTGATCACACAAACCGGCTCCGTACTCAGTAATAAAACACAAACTTCCCCAATAAAATGTTCAGTAAATAAAATAAAACATACCAACATTTCCTTAATAAAACGATCACGTGTATTAAAGTAACTTCACTCACCGTAATGCGGAAGAAACATCCCACTTTTACAATCAGACACATCGCTCACAACCACAAATATAAACACAACCTTTAAAAGAAAATAACTCTCGATATTCCTTAATAGTTGGCAGTACACTCACAAAGTTACTACCGACTCGGAAACCCTCGCTCATCATTAATACAAGTTCACAAAAACTTTTCTACTCATCAACATTTACGTCAATGACTACATTTTATTTCGTTTGTAGGTTAATGAAACGTCGCGCCGTCCGCTAGGGGCTTAGATGATATTCGTGTGCACTCTACGAATGCCGCGTTCGCACTACGTAAGGGCGTAACTTGACGGATCCTCACTGCGCTTGCGTGAAATAGAGTGACTCTTCTCCCTGACGGACTTATTCACGAGTTAATTAATATATCAACTTTTCTTCGTCCCCCTATATTAACTGTCACCTTTAATAAAATATTTTGGCTTAGTGTCTTTTCCCTCTGCTGGGACGAACTTTAACCGTTGAAATTTTGAAATAAAATTAGCACTGCCACTCTGCAGTAACAAATTAAAGGGCTAATAAATTAATCTGCTGTGTCCGTTGCCTTGACAGGACACTTCAGACTTCCTCACTAATTACTGTTTCTTAGGTATTTTGTTAATCTGTTCGTTTATTTTAATAAAGTTTTATTTGGGAGGGAGTATGATCGATTACATGGGTATAAACAAATTAAAGTCTAGAAGCTGTTTTCTGTGCGTATCCTGGGCCGGACGTGACTGGAAACGATAACGGCTCGTGGTCCTCGGTAAGGCAGTATTCGTTTAGTAACTAGATTTTTTCGCCACACGTTTTCTCGGCTACCGACTTAGGAATAATATTTATCTTACATAACGCGTGTACGCCAAGTTCTAAACTAGGAATAAAATATATTAGAAAAATAAACGTTAGGCTGGCTAAAATGATTGAAGAATAGCGCTGTGACTGAAAATTAATATTCATATCACGAACGTTTTGATACCAGACTGTGCCAATAATAATACGTTGCTAGTGTGTCTACGAATTAATCTACGCAATGCTTTAGAAATAGTAATGAATGATAATTATATTCAGGATTTGTTTAAAATGTAGAAGACATATATGTATTTGTACGCAGTTAAAATAAAATCTTGTTTCATTGGTCTCCTCGTTTAATAATGTGCAGTCATGGATGATATTTTGTATAATTCGTCGACAAGAAAAGAATTTTAATCACATCGCCCATTTAAAAAATATGACCTTGACCAAACTTAGCTGAACGCAACGCTGACATGCAAGAATCAACTTTATAGCACATAGCATTAACGTTCGCGTTACCGTATAAAAAGAACAGTAAATGAAAATTGTCAATAGCATTGCTTATTGTCCAGCAATAGTCGTTAAAGTCAATTGACCGGTTGTTTTATAGGTAGGACACGCCATTTTGCGCTCCGGTGCAACCATTAAAGGCGTATGGTGGTAGTTTTGTGTCTTCAACGCAATATATGCTCAGCACCTTACCTATAGACGATAAGTGCTTGACAAAGAATCGACAATTGTACCTAAAAGAATAAGACATTTTCTTTTAACAAAACCAACATGGTATCTACATATTTTGCCTGATCTTTTTATAAGAGTATACTTGCGCTTCTGCGTTTTGCGCAGTTCTTTCCATCATCGTATCTCAAGTAGACCATTCTATCATCGCATCTCAAGACAATCGGCAAAGCGTCACCGATTCATGGTAGATGTCCCACTCACAAGCACCATCGCATCAAGCTTCCTTGTGCGTGCTGCTAAGGAGTGGAATTCTTTGCCAGAGTCCGTATTTCTTGAAGGGTATAACTTGGGTATCTTCAAGGCCCGAGTGAATAGGTTGCTTACGTGACGACGTGCTCCATCGTAGACTGCATCATCGCTTACCACTAGATGAGATAGTGGTCTGAGGTCGTCGGCCCATCAAATATATATACAAAAGAGAATTTTTCATAATATCTCTTTGCAGGTGGGTAAGATATAAGATAGTTTGAAATGTTGATATTAGATAGCTGTTGTTTATTTATTTATATATTTATGTACACACATACATAAAATTAAAGTACAAAGATACCACCTAGTACTATTGGAATTTCTTCCTGTGGACCTGGAGCAGGAAAAGTAATAATAATATAGTGACACAGTGTGTAGCAACAAATAGAAAATTGGGATAGGAAACAGACTTAAAACTAAAAAGATAAATAACCAAACAACTACATACAATTGTATATAAATAATACATACAAAATATAAACTATACTTACAAATGAAGGAATTTACATATCAGGAGGAAATGTAGTGTTCTGTCACTCGTTTTTTAAAGATTGCGATAGACTCAGCGTTCCGAATGTTTGGTGGGAGCGCATTCCACAGTCTCACTGCATGAACGGAAAAGGAGTAGGAATAGAAATCGGTATTATATCGATCAAACATTTGATCCCAAATAAAAAGAAGATTCTAAAAATTCCAGTATTGAAGTAAAACAACAGAGAAACCGCTTCAAGAATCGCTTAGTGAAAATACGCACCTATTTTTATTACGCCTTAAAATATTTTAGAATACCCGGTCTATTTTCCTTCTCACGTTCTAAGTAAAACATTTTAAGGTACACTTCGACCGCAGCTTTTGATTTTTAAACGCCTACGGTGCCGTCAACACCTACATTATGACCTTTTCTTGTATTTTTTTCGGTTTTACGCAGACAGACAGCAACATTTGTTTCTTTCTCAGGCTGTTTCATTGTCGTTCGTGCTCTTTGATGCATCAAAATGTTACGTTTCTCTTTTAGCATCTTTTGCGACTCTGAAATGCGAGTGTCTGTTTTTTAATTCATAGGGTGTTTTTTTTACCTACTGCTGTCAAATTGAGTGATTGTAAATTTTCACTCATTGAGTGCAAAATTGGGATGGTGAACTGTGTAATAGATTTATTTGAAGTTGACAGATTTTTTTATCTGTTTATACATTTTGGTGATGCTATTTCAGCATCTATTTATATACGCGGTTGCTGTATATTATCTTGCGGGTTTAAAAAACCCAAGATTAAATAAACATAGAAAAGAGGTCAAAATATTAAGAAACATAGATTTTTGTGATTCCTATAAATTATATCTGTAGCTTCTTTCATGTTTTTTTTCAAATAAACTTAAAACAATATTACCAAAAAATGCCAGTAATGCTCTAATTCCATACTGTTTACATCTGTCTTTGATGAGCTACTGATATTTTATTTTTCTCTCCTAGATAAGCGTTTCATTCAGTATCACACAATACCACAGAACTGTTTACTGTTTGACTGCTATGTACATTTGCATGTAAATTGTGTGAATCAACATGCAATCGTACATCACCTAGTACATTTTAAAATTTTGTAACAGTACGAATTATGCCTGTTTCGTGAGCTTAGTGTCTGACGTTTTTACTGTACGGAAATCAGACACAATAGCTTTAACATTCAGATATTTATATAGCTCTTTCGGGATAGGATTTGTATGAAATATAACAGTATGGTGTGCTCTTAAAGTTACAACAAACGCTAATATTGATCATGATGCCCTGAATCTGTTGTCTATTTGAAATTTTTCAGTGAATACAACAATGACATCAGATTCGTTCTCTATTCCAATGAATTTAAACTAGCAATAAGTTATGATACTAGTCATTTCAAGATTATAATTTTCGACTGAATCTTTTCCGAATCGAAGTTAAAATTTTGAGTTTAAATCATAACTTCGCGCCGGGTAGGCAGATAAGGTACACATTACGGCACTTATTGCCACTGTACAATGTCGCATCCACTTTTCACTACTTATGTTCTGAGTCCCATGTAATAGGGGGAGAGCCTATTGTCATTTACCGGGTACATTTCCATACTCTACTGAGATTTTTTTTGAAACCCAGTATTACTTTGCCTGGCCTAGGAATTAAGAAATCGAGATCCCTTGTCTGGTAGTTGCACTTGCGAGCACTCAGCCAACGAGTTCAAACTAAACCCAAAAATCTACTATCACACGATGACAATAACCCTATATAGTGTTGTATAACATAAAATTTCGACCGGTCATGTTCTATCTATCCACAGTTTTTGTATAAAGACTCGTTCCGTAATAATACGTGCTCCTGACGTCGACCTTAATACTATTGTAACCGAAATCCTAAATGGAATATCTTTTAATCTTTTTTGGAACGCGAAAGCTTCCTAAACCTACCTTCCTACTACCTGACTTTTGTAGGCTTAGTTGCTAAAAATAAATTGAATGAACGTACTTGATGTTTCATTACTGTCGTCTATTTAATTCGTGAAATGTCTTTGATAATGATTTTAATGGGTTTTAATAACTTTGATATGGATTATTTAAAATACCTCTATTAAAGTGCATTTGATTTTACAGGACAGTTTATGTATAAGTATAATATATAATTTAAGTTATTACTTAAGCAAGCGACAAATCAACAAATAATGACTGACGACAGAACGTGTTCCAAAAACCAAATAAATGTCACGGAGAGCTGCTAAATACAAGGCATTTAACTCTCAGGTGGATCTAGAAGTCTATTGGGTCAGTCTACGCTCAACAATGAATGCAATCATCTATTGTCTCCGTTATTTTACCGGTAGTATTTTGTTTCATCAGCATGTATTTTGGACTTACATCAGCAATAGTTAGTATAAACAAAACTACTAATATTTTTAATATAACTTCTTACCTCTATAATAACATTATATTACTACTGAGATATACAAACCTAATCATTTTCGGGATTAAGTCAGCTTACAACGTTCTTAGTCAATTGTACCTGCAATAAACCGGCGTAAGAGGGTCATTATCTCAGTCTGAAAGCTAAGCAGCTTGGTGTAATTACTTACAAGCCATTCGAAGTAATTGTCGCGTTATATTCATATTGTATTAGGGTAAATAAATAAAAAGTTATAATCTATATCTATATCCATACAATAAAATCGTAGGAAAGTGAAAACAGTACACTGAATATTTTTAAAGAATGGTTGGGGCGTGATCCACATCCGATATCGAAGCCAAAAATATGGTTTTTAGAATTTTTGTCCGTTTGTCTGTATGTATGTCCAAGTTAAACTCAAAAAGTACTGAATCAATTCACTTAAAATTTTGCATAAATATTACTAACAGGTCGGTTTAACATATAGGCTACATAATATCACGCTATGATCTACGGGAGAGAAGTTGTGAATCACTATTCCATGCGGACGAAGTTGCGTGCACAGCTAATCTTAGTAATATGCCTATATAGATATATTATAATTATAAAGACAGACTTAAAACTATAACTTAACTAATAACAGCAATGATCGTCTTTACAACTTCATCTATACCTTATTTGCAACCCATCGTTAAGTTAAGTGTGGGAGAGCCATGCTTCGGCACGAATGAGCCGGCTTGGCCGGAATGTTACCACTGCCTCATAGAAAATCAACATGAACCAACACAGCGTTATGTTCCGTTGTGTTAGTGAGGTTACCGGAGGCCCAATTTCCCTCCTCCCCAATCTCGTTTATATCCGAATTCCCAACAGTCCTCAAATACCTAATCTCTAAAAGGATGGTAACACACTTGTAATGCCTTTGGTGTTTCAGGTATCCATGGGCGACGCCGATTGCTTACCATCAGGTGATTGGTCCATTTGTTTATCGGCTTATACTAGCAATTTAATAGCCTAAGCATTCATACGAAAATATCTGATAAATTCGTTACCATAATATGTGAGCTACCAGTTAATTTTTTCAAACGATAGTTTAGTAATTTGACAATCTATTCGGTATATCATAAGATGAAATAAAATACCATCATTATTAAGTTCAAAGTGGCTACATTAAATTAAATACCCGTTAATTCTAAATACAAATAATGCATCCAATAGCTCCATCCATTTGCTATTAAAATCCCAACAATTTCAGCGAAATACTTTACTAAAAGGAATCGCATATCAAAAATACCTATTAAGTTAGCACATAATAGCAACGGTTAGTAATTATAATAATTTACTGGCTCAACAACATTATATTAGAGGTATTAACAAATATTTGATATTCTAGCGGTCTCTGTCGAATGAATATTAAATGCTAATTTCATTATATGCTGATACCGACAGAGTCAGGGCTTAATTCAATTAATTATGGTTCCCTTAGAATGGATAATAGATATGGATTATAGCAGCTTGGACACGTCATGATATAGCCGGTACCTTGTTTGTAGTCATGATACATATTTCTGTTCCAAATCTTTGTAATGCTTTCATTTCATTAGGGTGGTGATTGAGGTGAGAATTTGACAGTGACTATAGTAAACCATATTACGTTTTGGGTAACGGTTTACTAGTAGTTTACATTTATCTAATATTGGTATTTTACAAAGACTAGTTAAGACCTCGTTCCTCAAACTAGTTGGAAAAAATCATAGAAAAAAAATACTCAAATTAATCACGCCTTTTACTATTCGTGTGATGAGCATCGTATCATAGAGCCCTATAATGCTGCAAATTCCATTTAAGTACACTATCCAACCATACAATATGTATTTGTAACAAAACTGCCTCATTAGCCGAGTGGTCGCAAGTTCTCTGGTCTCGGGTTCTATTCCCGGGTCGAGCAAAATATTACTGGGTTTTTCAAAAAAATCACAGTAGTAGCACGGAGTCTGGAATTGTGCCCGGTATATGGCAATAGGCTCACCCCCTATTACATGGGATTTATAACATAAATAGTGAAAAGTGGATGTTACATTGTACAGTGGCATAATGTACACCTCTGCCTACCCCTTCGGGGATAAAAGGCGTGATGTTATGTTATGTTGTAACAAAACTATGCAACGGTTACAGTGTCGGAGAGCCATGCTTCGGCACGAATGGGCCGGCTCGACCGGAGTGATACCACGGCCTCACAGAAAACCGACGTGAAGAAACGCTTGCGTTGTGTTTCGTCGTGTAAGTGAGGTTACCGGAGGCCCAATTACTCTCCCCTTCCCCAATCTCCCCAATTCCTGAATCCCCAACGATCCTCAAACTCCTAATCCCCAAAAGGCCGTTAACGCACTTGTAACGCCTCTGGTGTTCCCCTTCCCCAATCTCCCCAATTCCTGAATCCCCAACGATCCTCAAACTCCTAATCCCCAAAAGGCCGTTAACGCACTTGTAACGCCTCTGGTGTTCCAGGTGTCCATGGGCGATGCCGATTGCTTACCATCAGGTGATCCATCGTTTACCGGCTTATGCCATAAAAAAAACGGTAATGCTGAGTGACATTTTACTTAACCTAGTGATAAAAATTATGAGCTTAGTAATGGAAGACAACAAAAATCGAAACCTTTTACAAAATAACACATTACCTCTAAACTTTCAATACACCATCCAACTCAAAACAACTACAAACAAATTACTATAAAAAAATACTCTAAGAACATAGGCATAAAGAGCAAAATAATTTATTTATAATTATCGCAGTCAGAACGCAAGCGAAGTAGCGTTCCATCATCATCATCAACAGCCTATAAATGCCCACTGCTGAGCAAAGCCTCTTCTCACACGGAGAAGGTTAGAGCGTTAATCACCACGCTTGCTCAATGCGGGTTGGTGATTTCAAACTTATAATTAGAAATTATAAGTCCAGGTTTCCTCACGATGTTTTTCCTTCACCGTTTGTCAGTGATGTCTAAATAATCGTAGAAAGCGTTCCATAATACCTACGTATTAAACGAAGAAGTCACAAAGCTCAAGGGAGACGGTTTTGACATAACACACCCGCATGACTAATAAATTATTAGTACATTAATTTGACTCATGTTACTTTGCTTATAAATGGGTACGACCAGTGAGCGTCCTTTTTTAATATTCCAAATTGTGTATATCCTTTTTAGTGGATATTTTGTTTGTTGGTGAAGTGTTTGGCCACCCAGCTGGTTTGATATTTGCAATATTATTTGATTGGTATAAATGTATATAATATACAAATGTATTATGGAATTATGTTTTGTATCAAGAGTTTTCTTCTTTGTCATAGATAGATATACCTCTACAAACACATAATTATGTTTTCTTAAAATAACCCAACACTATCACCCCCAAACCACATAGAATTAATCTGTATAGAAAATGAAAGTAGGCAGACCTCTGCCTGCACATTATGCCACTGTACAATTTAACACCCACTTTTCACTATTTATGTTATGAGTCCCATGTAATAGGGGGTGAGCCTATTGCCATATACCGGGCACAATTTCAGACTCATTTTTTTAACCCAGTAATAGTTTGCCTGACCCGGGAATCGAACCCGAAATGAATGAAATATAATTAGTATTAATTCTAATAACCAATAAAATTCGATTCGTCAATTCATAACAATTAGGTGACCTCTACCATTTAAAATATTCTATTTTTATTTCATAATACAACACTATTTTCATCCTATTTATACCTTCTGACTACAAGTTTGGACCTCAATTTAAACTATGTCATTGACCCATCTTTTTCCGAATGAGCGCGTTCTGTCCCTTGGTGACTATTTTAAGATGAAAATAATTTAGATACTTTGTGGACTAAAATAAATTGCGTATATAAAAAGATAGGCTGTTAGTATTATTAAACTTTGAAACCATTAACTAGACAAAATGGTAAATCATTTATAGAAATCCTAATCTAAAACTACAAAGCTAGATCTAATGGAAAATCCATAGTCCTACAGTACAGTCTAGTCTAATAAAATTAATAAAACATTGTTTTCAATTTGAATAACAGTACTTAATTAATATTAAATTTAGATAAATTTCAATTATCAAAATGTAATATTAATAGTATTTTATTGGAAGTACAGTGACAAGTCTGCCAAGCGAAGAGATCTTGGATAAGATAGTAATTGGTGCTTTTAGACAGTTCTTTTATCAAAAACCTCTGAATAAAGACTCACTCGATAAGTTACAATGCTACATAACATCATCACATCACGCCTTTTGTCCCCGAACGAGTAGGTAGAGGTGTACATTATTCCACTGTAAAATGTAACACCCACTTTTCACTATTTATGTTATGAGTCCCCTGTATTAGGGGGCGAGCCTATGGCCATATACCGGGCACAATTCCAGACTCCGTGCTAATACTGAGAATTAAAAAAAAACCCATTAATACTTTGCCCGACACGGGAATCGAACCCGAGACCACATGCCCGGCAGTCGCACTTGTGACCACCCGGCCAACGAGGCAGTTACAATACTAATTATTACCAAAATAGGAACCAAAGGTGAATATGTTATCACTTTATACTCAAACGTGCACCTCGGTCTTGAACCAGCCTTTCATTGATAGATTTATTGCACTTGAATAAATTTCATGTCAGTAATTAAAATACATTTATTATTTCATTCCGTTTTGAATGCACTACGAGTGGGATTGTTGTGAATTCATTGGAAATCGCTTTTTAAGTAATGAGTCGTTGTGCTTGTTTATCATGTTCAATTTTATTGAAATAAGTTGCTTTTACTACTGTTGATAATGTTTTCATTGAACGAAGTTGTAGAACAAGGGATTATAAGTGCGACTGTTTTGCGTTTAGCATATAATTTCGGCTTTGATCTCCAAATAGTGTTAGGCTTAACACGCACTGCGATTTAACACCCGCGTTTAACCAATAAAATATTGGCCACTAACTCCCGGTATAGTATAGTCAACGATGGAAGCAGGCTGCCTATAAAGAATCAATTCACTAAAAAATTATCAAACTCATATTTTTTGTTTTCCTCTAGAATTTTCCTTCTAGAATTTTTGTTTTTTATCGGACAATAAGGTAAATGAGCCGACGGATCACCTGATGGTAAGTAACCGTCGTAGCTCATGGATACCCAGAACACCAGAGATGCATTCGTGCAAAGTGCGTTACTGGCCTTTTAGGGATTAGGAATTTGAGGATTGTTGGGGAACACAACACAAGTGTTGTATCACGTCGGTTTTCTGTGAGGCCGTGGTATCACTCCGGCCGAGTCGACCCATTCGTACCGAAGCATGACTCTCCCACACTTAAAAGGGATAAAAGATGGTATAGATTTTTGAACTGTGACTATTATGATTGTCTCATTGGCCGAGTGGTCGCAAGTTAGACTGCCGGGCAAGGGGTCTCGGGTTCGATTCCCGGATCGGGCAAAGTATTACTGGGTTTTTAAAATCTCAGTAGTAGCACGGAGTCTGGAAATGTGTCCGGTATATGGCAATAAGCTCACCCCCTATTACATGGGACTCATAACATAAATAGTGAAAAGTGGGAGTTACATTGTACAGTGGCATTTAGTGCCAAAATGTGCACCTCTGCCTACCCCTTAGGGGATAAAAAGGCGTGATGTTATGTTATGTTATAATGATTGTAACAATGAAAGTATAATATACTCACGTGGCTATAGCATAATTAGCTACGCAGTAGATGCTGAATAAGTACGTATATCCCACAAGGGAATGGCAGGCGTACACATAATTCATTAAAACTTTAATTGTGCGTACATAAAATAACTATAAACAACGTTTTTAATTTACGTTATCAGTCCTAAGAGAATTCCCGTATTGTAATTATAACAATTAACAATGACACCTGGCACAAAAGGCCTTTGTCAAGTAATGGACAAAATAATATTATGGTTTACATAAAATATTCAAAAAGCAGACATTGTTATTGTATACACTAAAGAGAATCGTATACTAACTATTAACCTAAAACAACAGAACCTATGTGTGTTTAATAATGACTAACAAACTAGCGCACAAGTTAGAAAGAACATTTACTCAGCACCCGTTACTATTAAAATCCTGTCAATAGGGTCATAAGATTACAAATTGAGTCCCAATTCCAAAATGAATATTCCAAAAAAATCTCTAGGTATATCATGAAATCGAAACTGTTATAACACATTATCTGATCAACGATTTGAACACAAAACTCTCAGTCGTTTGTAAAATTATCCCTTAACACTGAAGACTTAACGTCTACAGTAGCGTTCAAAATATTCACCAAAAGCCGCAAACTGAACTCAATTAGAAAACTGTATCAGTCCTCTCATCGGAAACTCGCCACAAACTTCCTTTGTAAGTAAAGAAGAACTTTTAAAACGTAAACCTAATCACATTACAAGTATCTGAATATTCTTTGAAGACCTAACCCAATGGAAACTTGGGTTCACTCCACTTATCAAATGGTCAAAGTCGCCCTAATATCTCAGAGGAATGAATAAAGTTATACTCATCTACATACATTACCTTCTATCCTAAGAAAGTTAACCAAAGATGTATTCCGCTTGCTCTAACTTGAATCGCTTCTGAAATTTTAATAATATCTACGAATTGTCTAATTGCTAAGCTGTGGAAACTTTGAAAGAAAATTAAAATATTAGTGTCTTCTAATGAATTCGTACGAGGTTTGCGTTTTGAATAGTTGGATTTTTGTTTCTACAAGTTGAGAGTTGATGAAATGAAATTTAATTTAATCTAAGTAAAGGTACTTTTACAGTTTATATTAATTTATCAGATTATGATTTATTAATCAAGTAGTTGCAAGAAAAATTGTTCGAGACGTTGCTATCGTTTTGCGAATTGGTAATAACGGATTCTGAATGCAATATAACATTCAGATAGTACTAAATTTATTGAGCATTTTCGTTAAGTATTCTGCTGTATGCTTATTCCAATTTCAACGGAAATAATGATTATGTAATTTAATGATGAACATAATTTGTATTGACAGTAAACATCTATCTAATTCTTTGGAGAATACGCTATTATGTGTGTATTGTATGTACACACGGCCACACATCAACCTATACAAAACCAGTTTATTCGGGTATCGCGTCGCATCATCTTTCCGCACATTTAACGTTCAGTTTATACTGGTTATGTAAAGCTCGATGTGTAGCCGTGTGTACACCCACTTTTATCAAAAATATTATTAGTCTAATAATACTTTTATAACATTAGACTTAGACTTAGACTGCCTCGTTGGCCGTGTGGTCGCAACTGCGACTGCTGGGCAAGGGGTCTTGGGATCGATTCCTGGGTCGGGCAAAATATTACGGGGAATTTTTTTTAATTTTAAGTACTAGTACGGAGTCTGAAATTGTGACCGGTATATGGCAATAGTGTAGTGAAAAATGGGTGTTACATTTTAAAGTGGCATTTAGTGCTGTAATATAAACCTCTGCCCATCCTTCGGGGATAAAACATCCTTCGGTGATGTTATGTGTTATTTTTATAACATGGGATTATATTACAAATACACCGAGTAAGTAACATGTACCATTTCGTTCTATGCGCCGCCCATATATGCAACGAACTAACACAATCATCTTCCAACAAAAACATGTTAGTAAATGGGAAACACTGGGACGAGCTTTGGTACAGTGAACTATGACGGTGATACCTTTCAAACAGAACTAGCCTGACCCGTGGCGGAGCTCGGTATATTCTGCCCACTGTCCTTTAATGTGTATCAAAGATGCAATATTAAAATTAAAATAAACAATCACTACGCCTCTAAGACAAGAGTTAGATAGATTTACAATTCACTTATAACGCATTACAATGTGAGTCGCGTGTAGAAAGGAGTATAAACCTATAACTACACATCTATCTATGAATAATTTCACGCGAATGAAGTCGCGGGTAACAGTTAGTTATTTTATAAACTTAGGTTTTCAACCCACTCTTTGTTTTTGAAGTCGGTTAATTAATACACTAAAACATTCTTCTAAGTTTTCTGAAAACTGCATCAAAATAGGTTCTATCAATTGCGAGACAATCGCGCACACACATACAGGTCAAATTGAGAATCCCTTTTTTTGAAATCGGTTAGAAACTAAACATTTTCAACATATATAATAGCAAATAGGCTGGTCAATTAATTTATTCCAAATTACTTTCATTAATTTTAAACTATCATACTATGTTCAAAATAGTATAAATATCTACTGGTGTCCAAATACAAACCAATTTAGGGAGTGTAATTGTTTTGTCGGAGTTCAAGGTATTAAGGTTTGTGGCGAACTATCTTCCCCTGAACTACTGTTAATATTGTTACGATATTTAACATCCATCTGAAATTGTACCGAGTTTAAAGCGAAGTAAACTAAAACGCCTAAATGGTTTCTTGACCGTTTCACATTATTTGTGGATGGAATCAATTAATGTTTGTCTGCCATCTTGGTATAACTAGATGAGTTCGTTTTACGTTGTGGAAATTGTTCTGTCCTTGAAAGGCTACTACATAATTGGGTAGTTTCCAGGGTATCAAAATTAAAAATCTAATTAGTCCGTCAGTTAGATAATGAAAAAATATTAGACACGTATTTTTTTTATTTTCTTTTAATAAGTTGCAATACTTAGATAAAATGCCGCTAAGTTTAGGAGTGGGAGCTCGTTATGTCATAACGTGCTAGAAATTGTGGCACGCTGTGACGTCACACGATATTTCAAATTAATATATCGTCGAAAGTATTTAATTTTGTGAAAAAAGAATAAATACGTGTTTAAATTTTAAATTAATGTACCAGACGGACATTGAAATAAAATTTAGCAAAGTATCCTATAATTACTATTAGTCCAATATTTTGTAAGGATGTGATGGTCCAGTATGATGAAAAAGATTAAGGGCCTCCGATAACCTCCCTCACACGACGAAACACAACGCTAGCGTTGTTTTACGTCGGTTTTCTGTGCGGCCGTGGTATCACTCCGGTCGAGCCGGCCCATTCGTGACGAACCATGGCTCTCACAGACTTATAAAAACTTGGTTTCCGTAAACATTCAAGCAAGGTTAAAAATAAAATAATCAACCAAAGTTTAAATACCAAATTAGATAAGTTTTACCTTCGTAAGTTTTAATCCGCAGTTATTTTGGGTTCAGAGATCGAAACGAATCTATTGCCACAAGCCAGAAATAATTTGATACTGATCTATATCTGGAATATTAGGAGGTAGCATTATTTAATAGTGCTCTAACGGCTGCAGGATGAGAGATTCAATATTAAAGTACTGGAACCTCTTTAGCAGGAAGGTACAAGGAAGCGCTGTCATCCTGCTAGCCCGAATTACTTCCCTTGTCTAGCTTTACTGATTTGCATTGCCATTAATGGTATCTAGTGTAATGGCGTTGATAAAGAGAACTAATTTTAGATTGTTTGTATAGATTACAAACAACCTACAATTATTTCTTATCCACATAATACAAACACCATTAATTGTAATCTATACAGATAAACAAAATTGGAGTGTCTGTTTGTAATATTTAAATGACCGCTTTTTACTACATGCATATGATATACCTATATACCAAAATATATTTATTTTTTAATTTTACATGTTTGTCTGGTTGTACTGATCAATCTCTGGAATGGCTGGACCGATTTTGCAAGACGTTTATTGGCAGGTAGTTGATGTATTAAGGAGTAACATAGACTACATGTATTTTGGAAAAATTAAACAAAAAAAGTTATGTTCTTAAATCCATTTTCTACGGGGACAAAGTCGCGGGCAACAGCTAGTATAACATAATGTTATGTTGTAATATCTTTGTAGATCGAAGAGGATAAAAATTTCCTAGCTTTTGGTATTTCATTGTCGTGGTAGCCCGGAGGTTTAAGACGCCCGCTTCTCATGCATGAGGGTGCAGGTTCGAAACCTACCAACGGCAAGTACCAATGTGACATTTTCCGAGTTATATGTACTTTCTAATATTATTTAGATACAAACGGTGAAGGAAAAACATTGTGAGGAAACCTGGCCTTATAACTTCTAATTATAAGTTTGAAATCGCCAACCCGCATTGAACAGGCGTCCATCCAGAAATCTATTTGCAAAACGGCTTGTCTGTTTTTCCAGTGGAGAATATTTATAAACATTCGATTTTTCAAATGATTCATTTCTCGTTATGAATAACATAATTTCAAAAATAATATTGTGATTTATGAAATAAAATACACTATTATAACTATACGTAGTAAAACATCTTGAAGTTCTGTATCGAAAATTGCCAGTGGGTGACGTCATTTGTCCCTTAAGACAAGGCCTATTTAATATAAATGAGATTTAATTTTATTTTTCTTCTTAATGGCTTCAGTTAGTAGTCTAGCCATTTGCCATTTATAAAAGCAGCATGGGTTCTACTCAGTAAGTTTTAATATTTGTTGATTTAACAGATTTCATTTGTCTTTTTTGTTCAAATATTGCGACTATTACGACGTATATGGCACAAAATTAAAGTTTTATTGAAATAATTTGAAACTTGAAACCACTCTTAAAAATATTTATACATTCATTTTGGTTTTTTGTAAAATTTCAATATTCGGCGTATGGGGATTCTGCCTAACGGCCCATATGCGAGTGGAAACTCAGCTCTGTCTAGTCCTTCAGGATTTATTGGATAAGAGCGCGAAGTTATGTCATGCATTTTACAAAAAGGTAATACTCAAAATGTTTATTAGTCATTCTAAAAAGAATCATAAAATTCCCATTCCAGGTTTCGATAATCTTTTTAACACCAACCAACAGATGAAAACCCTATTCTTACTCAAGACAAACATCTTAACAAGACGAGTAAATTGTAACGACAGTCCGCTATGGTGATTACACCAAGTAAAGTTGAAAATAACCGTTTCTTTAGTAAAATATTCAAGAGTCCAGAGCAAAAGTTAAATGGTGAATGCTACTAACAAACTTAGAAAGACAGCCTTGCATAAGAAGTGTTTTATGTTGGAGCTCTCTTCTTTTCTTTATTGGGTAAGACTAGATGTAGGGAAACTAGTTTTATGAAATAAGTAGAATTTAAAACTATTTTGTTGGAGTAATAAGTGTTACTTTTATTTTTTTGGCATGAGCCGGTAAACGAGCAGACGGTTCACCTGATGGTAAGCAATCGGCGTCACCCATGGACACCTAGAACACCAGAGGCGTAGCAAGTGCGTTACCGGCCTTTTGGGATTAGGAATTAGAAGATTCTTGGGAATTCAAGGTCACCTCATTCACACGACGAAACACAAGCGTTGCTTCAAGTCGGTTTTTTGTGAGGCCGTGTTATCACTCCGGTCGAGTCATCCCATTCGTACCGAAACATGGTTCTCCCACACTTGAGATAGTTAACATTTGCTAACTAGGTATGTTATATTACTATGAGGCGATTATGGTTATGGCTGCACGGTTGGCGTAGTTGTTGGGTGACCGGCTGTTGTGCAACGTGTCGCGGGATTGATTCTTATAGCCAAAAAATGATAATGACATTTTCTAGTAAAATGACCATTGTTAGTTCGAAGCCAGTAAGTTCGGCGGTATGTCACTGACGTGATTAAGCCGGTGGTCCTACGTCTAACCTCTCCGGTCGTATAGGTCTGCCGTCACATCGGGTTAGAAAATGAGAAAACAGACTCATGCACTACAACATCTCCTGTGAAGTGGGCTTGTCTAGTTGGACAGACTGGCCACCATGATCGAAATCGATCGAGATATTTGTGATGCGATTAAGTAGAGGCCGTATGAATTTTTGTAGAGTTTTAATTTTTATCCTTGAAGTGGTAGGTTAATCATATTTTAAATATAATCCACATGATATCTAAAAAGATACAGAGCCTAAATCATTTTAATAAAATTTCAAACGAATACTCCAATCGAACTAGGAAGTTGAGCAAGCAACCACTCACTGAAACAGTCCCACAAGAATGGAAAAAAACCTCAAGAAACAAAACCGAGTGTCTACACTTTACTCACCTTTTAAACCAAAACTTTTACCCGATACAAAGATCCACAAAAACTTACAACGACCAAGAAACCAGAGAGGTTAGCGAACAAACATCTCCATCTTCAGATTGGAAAGTCTCTCAGTATACGCATACGAACTAAGTTTACTTGCTTAAGGGAATTTAATTTTTGAAATTACTTACATTGATTGATGCTGCGGTACTTTGTAATCCCTTTGTGGACTTTTCTTTAATAGAACCTTCTCGAAGATTCTGTTTGAGAGGTCGTGTGACCTTTATCATACATGTGTATGTCGCGTTTGAGTTGAAATAAGTGGTTTTGTGTTATGTGATAAAGCGTCTTTTAATTTTTCTCCGAAGGTATAGTAAGGTGTGCAAAGTCAAAGTTTTTTTTAAAAGAAATAAATAAAATAAAAATTTGTGACTAGTTATAATATGATTAGGCATCTTACAAATATCATAAATGGGAAAGTTTGTGAGATTATATGAGTGTATGTATGTTACAAAATAAATGGCTGAAGAGATCGGGATTTTTTAATGGAATAGGAAATTCAATAATTCGTTCCCACATTAATAAATTCTATGAAAAATCATGTAGGAAGTGTAATTAATTGGTAGGTCGCGAATACATCCAACTATACAACGTCTGTGAATATTTTGACGTTAAGTTACTTAACGCGTTCTCTCATACGTCAAAGTAAATAACATCAACTCGTCTTTTGAAGTCGCCTTTTAATGTTATTTTAATATTTTAGCGATTAAATAAATATATAATTAGTTAGTAGCGTAAAGAATCTCGGGGATCGAATGTTAAGGCAGTTTTTATATTCAATCGAATTAAAAGTAATTGAATATTCAATACAATCCTAATTGTAAATTAGTATCGTATTGGATACTTGCCAACTATTCAAATTCAATATTTTTTTCGAACTGTCAAAAACGACAGCTTTCTATGAATTTTGTACGAGATAGTGTGTTGTGACGTCACGTTGTTTAAGAGTCAAAAGGCATAGTTATTTCTTAAAATCTTGCTGTAAAAATACTAAAATTAAGATTGTCAAAAATTCAATTAATGAAAGTGTGTTTTTTTAAATATTTTATTACATTGAACAGTCGAAATAATTTAATGCTGATTAAGGAAGATAGCCAATTATCTATATACTAACATGATTATTGTGATATTGATAAAAATTGCGGGCTATGATCATATCTACAAACATTAGTTTTGTGACCCTAAGGTATTTAATTCTTTCTAATTCACACATTATTTCTGCAATGTTAGATTTTTTTATAGTTTATTTCATTTTTTGCTATTTATTTTATTTATTGAAATATTTATTTATTATAGCTGGTTGCCCAGCCACCGCACCAACCGTGTCGAAATTTAAAACAAAAACTTTTTGTTTTAATTAAAAAAATACTTACAGCAAAATAAATATTCGTCAAAATACAAAATCTAAAGCTTGCCACGCACGGTCACTTTTTAAAATCCACGCACTAAGACTGACCACGGAATACGTTTAATGATGACACATGACTAAGAATGAGCTTAATGACACCCGCCCCTGCGACCAATTACATATAATTGTATTGACCTAAGCTAACCCGGCCGATCTAATTCGGTCGCATGATGCATGCACCGCCTTATGTCTAATGTAATGGATTATACTAATCTATGAATTGATTATTTTATGATGTAATCTGATTTAATGAAGAGCTTATTTTGTTTTATTAGGTAAGTTGTAGTGAAGAGCTTATGCTGTTGGGTGGTCTACTAAGCTACTAAGTTTAATCAACACTTACAATTACTACGTGTAGTCTTGTTTATGTAGATGCTATAAGACCAGTTTGATTGTACGATCTAATTGAAAAGCTACAAACTGATTTGAACACGGGTATAATACACCAAAGTTTGTGTTTTTGAAAATATACATAACATAAAACATAACATCAAGCCTTTTATCCCCGAAAAGGTAGACAAAGGTCCACATTACGGCACTTAATGCCACTGTACAATGTAACACTCACTTTTCACTGTATATGTTATGAGTCCCATATAGAAGGGGGTGAGCCTATTGCCATATATACCCGACCAGAACCAGACCCGAGAGTACGGTGTCGCGGAGAACCTACCAGGGCTTCGGCTCAAAGTACAGGAGTAGGAAAGGGGTGGTTTTTAGTCATAAAGAGTCTGATACTGCCTCCCGCTTCACCCAGGCGGGAGCAGTCATTCGATGATTATCCCCCCTTAAAAACAAAAACATTATTTCTGCACTATTGCCATTATTTATTATCCTTTAACGCTGGCTTGCAGAACAAAAACTCTTGTTGATACATCTCAAGAATTCCAAGATCGTATCATATAAGCTTCTTACACTCTCCTCTTTATGTATTGGACAGTTGCATTGTACTTTCAATATAGATTCCAATGACCCACGCTACGATCTTTCGAGAAAATTTCTAGAGTTCAGATTAAATAAGTTTGGTTAGAACGAGATAAGAATGAACAAGGTATTGTGTCATCAATGTTGCAGAAGATAAAGACGTTTTTTCCAAGATCGGAGATATAACGTCTAAAAGTTCATAATTATAGTGACAGGTGTGTCTTTGTATGTACCTTAACTTTTGGATCGTCAACAGCGTATGTATAAATGGCACTGCTGACCAAAGGCCTCTCCACATACGGAGAAGGTTTGAGCAATAATCACCACGCTTGCTCAATACGGGTTCCCGAATTCAGACTTATATAATCAGAAATTGTCAGTTTGTCAGTGGAGTCTAAATAATCTTAGAAACTATATATAACTCGGAAAAAGTCACATTGATACTTGCCGTTGGTACGTTTCGAACGCGCCGGTGAGAGTGCTCTCATGCATGAGAAGAAGTCTTAAATCTTAGGGGCACCACGACATTTGAATACAGCATCAAAACTAATTTATCTGATTCTACTGACTGGTATATAATACGTCTCACTTGTGCCATCTTCTTATACATATAAAATGTCTATGACATAATACCTATTACTGGTTAGCACTTTGCCTTTACTGTTATTCAACTAACCAAGTAAGAGATGAAAACAATGACTCCAGCCAAAGAATAATCCAACGGTCGATAAACATGTCTGTACCACCACCACTTATTTATGTATAAAGGACGTTATATAGAAAATGTTCCCTCCAAAGTTTCCTAAGGGACCTCAAAATGTCTTTAAATAAACACTAAAAGGCAGTAACAAATCCATTGTTACCCCCAAGGCCTTCAGATAACTCAATTAAGTCACGTCGGTCTTTCAAGATGATTGGTTTATTTCGAAATTATGAGAAGCTTGACTGTGTAAACGAACTCCAAGGACCCGTTTCACAGCGGGAAACTCTGTTACACTAACTAAAACTTTGTTACCGAGACCAAAGTTCTAAGTGTATTCCATTTTGTGAATTCATCTTCTTTGGACTTTTTTAAATCGAGGACGACTTGAAACTGTCAAGTAGCGCTGGGTTTGTTCATTGAAAAAACTCGAAAATGTAATAAAATCGTTGTTAATTTGTTTGGTGTCAAGTCAACTAAAACCACATAACAAGGTAGATAAACATACGATCGTTCTTTATTATAATTGTTGAATTTATTATGTTATTAACATCAATATCTTAAGCCTCAAGACGTCCACTTTCGAAAATAAGCCTCCCCTAATCTTCCCAGATGTACCTGACTCAGGGCTAATAATGATCATTTTATTTAAAAAAATGTTATTATCACTTTTTATTAAACCCGCGACACTTAGCTCGGCAACTAGGTAGCAAAAAACATTTTACTAACTAAGTATATCAGTACCCACTTCTGCACTATATTCTAAGCTGAAACTAAAGCAGGTTCTAAGACGAAATAGACATGTCTCATGATTAAGGAATTACACCTGATACTAAAGTCCAAACTGCTGCAACAACGTTGCTTTACGGTAGAATCATAAGAGGTGTTTAGATGTTCCGAGATGAGTCATTCACTAGAAACCCTCATAAATGCTTGTATACTGCAACACCCAATTTCGAGTTGCTAGTTGCATTATGTTGAGGGTAGCACTCAGTTTATAATGTATATATAATTCTTTAGGTCTTCAAAGTTGAAAAGTGTGTTAGACAAAAAAACAAAGTCAACCATAGAAGAAATCACCAACTTGAAACTTGAAATATTGGCCCTGATTTCGTCTATGTCACCATTTCACGGTAGATATCCCACACACACGCACGAAGCAGTTTGCATTAAGCATCCTTGTGCGTACTGCTAAATAGTGGCATTCATTGCCAGAGTCTGTACTTCCTGAAGAGAAGAACTGGGAGTCTTCAAGGCCCGAGTGAATTGCTTATGGGACGACGTACTCCTCGTAGACCGCATCATCGCTTACCACCAGGCGAGATAGTGGTCAAACATCGGCCCATCAAATATAAAAACATAAAATGTAAACTTTGTGCAACACTTTATTACTTTGAATGGTTCTTACTTATTTTAAAACTATTCAATTATAGATAATTATGTTCTAAAACACCTTTATTTACGCTTTCTTATTTCATCATCATTATCATCATATCAGCCACAGGACATCCACTACTGAACATAGGCCTCCCCCAATGACTTCCAGATAGGCCAGTTGGATGCAACCTGCATCCAACGGCTCCCTGCACCCTTCTTTCAGGTCGTCTGTCCACCTTTCGGATGGACGTCCGCAAGCGCAGCGTTTCTTATTTATTTGATTAAAAATGTGAATGAAAAAATTGCATAGTATCTATTACGACGATTTCAATTATCTTATTTCCACTATCTAAAAGTTTTCAACACAAACGAGCTAAAATGTATCTGTATGTGCAATATTGATACACACAACAAATGGTGTATGTATTTCGTTCTATATTCCAATTCAGGACGAAGCAGCTAGTTCTGTTGCAAACAATGCGATTTCTAACAAGGAAACCTAGGTTGTGTTGATATCACATTGATATGGTATACAAACACAGAATTCCATATTGTATGAGGTATCTCTTTCATGGTGAACATGAGGCAAATTGTTGATTCTTAGAGTATTGTGCTGTGGCTGTGGAATTCCAATACATTAATATAAAGTGATTCCGAAAATTTAGCGGTCTTTTTGTCAATTATATAAAAGTATGCTTTGATACCATCATTCATATACCTCTATGCAATATACCTCTATTGTTCTCGTATCTTGCTTAATTTAGTGTTTATCTGAAAAGAACTAATGCCGGAATACTGAAACGTTAATCAATTTTAAGTCGTGCTTAAATATCGTGCCATCTCTGTCATTTACAAAGAATTAGTGGAGACAGAACTATACTTAAGCGTGACTTAAAATTTCAGTATTCAGTATTCGGGCATAAATCAGTCTGGTTTTAAGTTTTTTATTTGTTGCATTTGATAATTATAGTTAATACATTTTTTTGTAACTTGTAATAAAAATATTATGAATTCATTTAACTTTGTGTATGTGCCTGCCTCGTTGGCTGAGTGGTCGAAAGTGCGACTGGCAAGGGATTTCGGGTTCGATTCCTCGGTTGAACAAAGTATTACTGAGTTTTTAAAAATTCTCAATAGGCTCACTGTTACGTGGTACTCAGAACATAAATGGTAAAAAGTGGGCGTTACATTGAACAGTTGCATTAAATGCCGTAATATGCTATCCCTTCGGGGATAAAAGGCATGATGTTATGTTATGTACCAAAAACATGATAAATGTATATGAGTGTAATACAACAAAATTGTTAAGTTTGAATTTGCAACATACATCTCTTCAAACTAAATGACCGTGGAATTTAATTTTCTTCGAAATCGTATTACTATGAAAGGTGACAGAGTATAACATAACATAACATCACGCCTTTTATCCCTGAAGGGGTAGGCAGGGGTGCACATTATGCCACTATACATTGTAACAGCCACTTTTCACTATTTATGTGATGAGTGCCATGTAATAGGGGGTGAGCCTATTGCCATATACTGGGCACAATTTCAGACTCCGTGCTACTACTGAGATTTTTTTAAAAACCCAGTGTTACTTTGCCCCACCCGGGAATCGAACACGAGACCCCTTGCCCGGCAGTCGCACTTGCGACCACTCGGCCAACGAGGCAGTCAGACAGAGTATAAATCCCCACAATTGGAGAACACGTCACAGTTAGCTACTTTAACGTCGTGTGGGAATTCTCACTATGTACAATGTTTTGTTTGAGTATGATGTTTGCAAAGCTTTCTGCACATAAGAGGAGAGCGGCTTTTACGAAGAAAAACATTCTATACTCACTTTTATATAGAACTGTGTAAGCAGCGAGTGATCTTTTTGATCCATGTGACTTTAAAAAAATGAATACTCCTTTTTCTTTAAGCAATTTTAAAAATATTGGATACTGGCCTCTGTTCAAGTTGTGGAACTAATTCAATCTTTGGACTGGTATTAGAACATTAATTCATTCATATCTAACCTGTCTGTCTCCAATGGGGGTAGGCAGAGACTATGGACCTCCAATACGGATGATGACAGGGTATAAAAATTAAAAATCTAATTAGTCTGTCAGTTAGGTTATGAAAAAATATTAGACACGTATTTTTATTTTGTCATATAAGAAAACAATACTTAGTAAAAACGAATCAAAGTTTTGGAGTGGGAGGTAGCTACGTCATTTTAGAGTACATATAAGTCGTACTCAAAAGTGACGTCATGCGATATTTCAAATCAATACGTCTTGGAAACAATTCGTTTCCATAAGAAAATAAAAAATGTGTGTCTAATGTTTTTAAATGATCTACCAGACGGACATAAAAATAAAAATTAGTCATCCTATTGCTACGATTCTTACATACATCTTTTGCGTCATCAACAGTCATCAGTCTTTTCATGCATGCTCGTCGGTTTTGACGTCGTGGAATCTTACTATCAACACGAAATATCCAACTTGTATTCAATGGAAACGAAAACAAAAAAAAAATACCCTTAATAGATACACATTATCTAAAATTACTTTCATTAAGGCGCAATCCTAAAGTAAATCCTAATCTTCTTGACATTCAGCCTTTATCTTCTGAGACTAAGATCTGGGCACAATTCTCATTAAGTGATAATTAGGTAACCTATTTACTGTCGAAAAACAATTGCTTTGTGCCGTTTGATGCATTGTGCTGACTCAATTTACCCTTATCTTGCTATAAAGAAGATCATATCGAGTTCGCTAAGGGTCTAAAAATTAAAAGAAAATCTCCTTTCACTATTTACTTTAGCGCTCGTTTACAGAGCTTAAGTTATCTTTAAATATTGTAGGAGGCAACGTCTTACCATCGTCCATTAGTGGTCTGGAATAAGGATCTTTATTTATGAGTAAAATTGTGGTTAGGACTTGGTTATCATAGAGATTATTTATAATGATGTGCTTGTTAATCTAAAGATCAAGATCAAATGTAAGAATTATAATAGTTTTTTTTTCATTCTTTGACTATATTCTTTTTTTTTGGATATAGAAACTTTTTGTGGAATTAATGACTGTACTAAATGGCGCGTTTGCTGGGCAACCGGCTGCCGCGCAACGGGTTCGATACCCGGAGCAACACTTTATGTGATCTACAAATTGTTGTTTCAGGGCTGGGTGTTAAGTGTATGTGATGTTGCATGTTTGTAAATGTATATACGACACAGGAGAAAATACAAGTATGGAGAAACTATAAAATAACCAATTCGATAAAACCACAGTCCAAACCAACATACAATAGTATGTTGTTTTACGACTGAAGACCTCAACTGCATCATCACTTACCATTTTTTCTTTTGTTCATACTTTATAAAGGTTGTATACTCGTATAAAGGTTGTATTAGATCTCCCACCAGAAATATATCCGAAGTGAAATTCACCAATCCAGTTTCCGTTACATTGAATAATTTATCATCCGGTGGAAATAATTTCCTTTTGAGTTCGAACTTTTATAGAAGAGCTATACCTGGTTTTTAAAATAAACAACGGAAAAATAAATGGTCGGTTGTGGCTTGGGAAAGGTCCAATTGATTAATTAAGACTGTAAATCGTTCAATAAAAGGGTAAAATCCATCAACGTAGGAGTAAAACGGGAGCCCATCAGAAAATGTCTAAACAACACTCTATAACTTGTTACCTTCAAATTTGTGTTAGGTTCCGTTTTATTGCTATAAAATTGCTGTGTCGATTAATATTGAGATTTATTCTACGGATGTTAAAGTTCGTATTGGAATGTATAAAGTTTAGTCGTTGAAACTCACCTTGACGAGGTACGTTTAAATAAATTCAGTGGACCGGTCAGTCCCGCGGGGGTACGTAGAAGTTGCCTAACTAATTTGCATACATCGTCCGGGATTTGAGATGATTCTAGAACTGTAGGTACTGTATTTTTTGAAGACAACTTTATGGTGTGAATGTTTACTGTTCTTGTGTATCAAATGTATTTAAATATATATATATATATATTCGGTTTATTGGTAAAGATAATAAGTAAATTTTGTATTTAACTATATATACATACCTATTTCTGTATCAAAAAGTACATACATTGAAATTTTGCAATTTACAATTCGATTAATAATTGTTATGTTTTCGGCTTACTCACGTAACTGTTTGACGAGGAATTCGACTAGTTTCAAGCCATGCTAAAGACACTTATGCAGCATTCCGCTATCCGCGACGCGGTGACTGTCGCGCTGCTACGGACGGTTAAGTAAACCGAAAGCATAATAATTAATGTAAGTAGTATGTCTCAGGAAAGTTTTAATAAAAGTCAATAAATACTTTACGCTTGAATATTGACAATTGAAATTAGTTCCTAGAACAAGAAGTACCACATAAATATTCAACTAAATAATTATGCATAAGTAATATTACGAGTAATTTGCATATCTCCAACCGATATTGTGTTCAAAATATTAATTTCCTGAGTAAAATGAGGAAGCAGATCTTGGACATTGAAAATTTAGATCGTGCTATGATTTGTACTAAATCTTTGAGTATCAGGTACTACTACTTCTTGTTGGTACTTTGATTAAAGAAACAATTTTCATAAGAATAAATCTTTGATTTAATATTCACGGATTCAAGTATTAGAAGCGAAGTTTTCAAAGTAATAATGCTGGTATAAATATAACTTGCAATATTCAAAATAATGACTTACCTGTTAAAAAAGAGAAAAGAAGACGAGATGTTAAGTAATCCTATCCGTTTATCACACTAGTATTGTAAATGTGAAAATTTCTTTGATTGGTTGACGGACAAACATTGTCCGTTAACCATGCTGAAACTACCAAACGGATTTTGATGAAATTTATATACAGGCAGGGTTTGGGCTGATTTCATGATATGATACTTTTTATTCCGATTAAAAGCTCCCATGGAATTAAACAGCAGGGACGCAGGGAAAACTGCGAGTAAAAGCTAGTTGTATTATAAATGCGAAAGTTTATGACGATGTATGTGTGTGTGTTTGTTACTATCTTACGCCAAAACGGCTGAAGAGTTAGAAATGAAATTTGGAAAAGGCGTTGATTATATTGAAAAGAGGTTAATTTATAGGTATCTAAGGTAAGTTCTAAATATGGCCACAGATGGTGTTTTGGTTCTCTTTGTCATCCCTTTTTCGTTTCTCCATTTTGTTTTGTGTTAGCTGTTGTTTTTCTATTATAATAAAAGTGTTGAAAGAAATTTTATTCAAATTAATTGAAACCACCCAATACCTGAATAGATTACGCCCTACTTACACACAGGCCACTTTTTATCCCCCTGGGAACATGGGCAAAGCCGCTAATAAAAGCTAGTAAATTATAAGTTTTAGTAAAATATATGCTTAGCAATATGTAAGACGATAAGGCTATCAAAACAATAGTGATGAAATAGTGAACATTTAAAGTAAAACTCTACTTATGCCTTCTAAGAATGAACCATGATGTTATGCTGATACTGTTTGAGTTGCAAACTTGAGTCTCAATCGAAAGTTATTTACGGATAAACCTGTCCAACGTAAATAATAAATTAGAGTTTCGTTATAAATAATTTGGTGTGCGCTAACCTTGTTGCCACAGAGTAGGAATTCGCAGAATGTCTAGGATTTAAGTGGATTTGCAATGTGTGCTTTATAAGACTTAAAGGGTATATTACCCTTTATTTCATAGGTTGGTACAGTGCACATATTTTTATCAAACTCAAACTGAAACTCAAAAGCGTTTATTACAATTAAACCATAATTTGGTAGTTTTGAAACGTTAACAAATTAGTCTGTCAGTCTGTTCTTCTGTGAAGATAGGTGCTCGTCTCAAAAAGTAGATTCGAGTGGAGAAGAACGAGGAGAAAACTCCATTCGTTACTCTTTTAAAAATAGTATGTTTACAATCTCTCTGATACATTTTTGAATATTGTACATATATGTGAGAACAAATGTAAAGACACGCTTTAATTGCTATTCCTACTGAAAAGTGAGTATTATTGGAAACCAGGTAAAAACTAAAGTTTTAAGAAGAAAAACATAACGATAAGCTTTAAGAAAAATATAATTAAAACGACTAGATAATTGTGACAAAATTATTGAAACCTCAAATCATCAATCAAAATATTAGTTGCCAGGACAAACATAGTGACGGTCTAACGAATCTCGAACAAAAAGAGCGGTTATGCACTCGACATGTATTTCATACCGATTTATATTTTCTTCTACCTTCAAAGATTTCGATCAGTAGATATCTATTTGCTATTATCTACATTATATGCTTATCTTTAAATATATAATTCTTCTGTCGAGTGTGTATGTCACTGAAGTTCTCTCAAACGACTGGACCGATTTTGATGAATTTTTTTGTGTGTGTTCAAGGGGATCTGGGAATGGTTTAGATTCACAAATCAGCCGGCAGATGGCGCTGCAATCAATTTTTAGGTTATTTATCCTAAACAGTTGAACTAATTTGAATGAATTTTTGTGTATACATTCAAGTGGATATGTAGAACAACGTCTAGTGGGTCCGCTAGTTTGGATATAATATTGCAAATCGCAATCATATTAACTTGCTCATAAGCACTGGAATAATACAATACCATATATTAGTAGTACACTGAGAAAATGGACATATATAAAAGTCGAAAAATACACGAGGACAATGCATATAGAGGTAATCATACATTATTAATTGCACTAAAATTTGTTTTCAATATTAAGTTTAGAACAATGAGCTTTTAAAGTCAAACCTTAACGTAGATCAACATTAAGAGCATCATTAGAAGCAATGTTAATCATAATTTGATAACAAAAGCTTTTAGCCTAACGTTGTTTCCTCGATAAATACGTTAAACTGATGTTATAACAGTTTAATATCAACATTTACTTTTTTTAAATGGAACCTACTTATAGATATTTCCTTTTGATGAATTGAAAAGAAAAAGTTAAAATAGGGGGTACATTTTTTGCTATATGCACATTTCGAGACTCTGGATATTAGAAAAACTAATACTAAATTTATATTGCTCGACCTCAACGGTGTTAATGGTAACTGTATCAAAATGTAACAAATAGCGACACCTAGTCTATGGTAGGAAAACTAATCTGTACTCTCTGGTAGGTAACTGTACTCTGTGATAACAATGTTCCTTTTTTAAAATAAAGTGATTAACTAAAGTTACATATATTAAATTGTAGAAAACTCAAAAATGTACATTGAATATTTTTTAAAAGAATACTTGAGGCGTGATCTACAATCGATACCGAAGCCAAAAATGTAGTTTTTGGAATTTTTGTCTCTTTGTCTGTACATATGTCCGGGATGATGTCAAAAAGTACTGCATGGATTTGCTTCAAATTTTGCATGAATATTACTAACAGGTCGGGTCAACATATAGGCTACATATTATTATCATACTATCATCTACAGGGGAGAAGCTACTTAATCAATTCTGACGACATTCGTTACCGTAGAATATCCCTTGATAAAGACTAATTCAAAAGCATAAATTTTGCCAGAAGTTATTATTATACGCGGACGAATTCGCGGGCAACAGCTAATGTAATAATAATAATAAATCTTTATTTTAGACTCAGAGATCCATAGTTATATGCATAGTAAAAAACAATAAAAAAATATAACAAAAGCATTAGTAATAAGTGTAAATGTATACAGCCCTTGATACAAACAACGCTACTGAAATTCTCCTGCTCTGTGACTTCAGTGCTAGTTGCTTGGCTTAATAATAACTTAGCCACCGCAAAGCACGTACCGTAGCCTCTCACTCCACTACACAAGATCAATCCATACATCAACCTGCCCGTGGTTTCGTCTGCTTGAAACAGGTATTTAAACCAGGCACGACACAATTTATTACCGGCTTTTGAGATGGGATACCGGAAGAAATTTCTTGGTTGTAGAGTATTTTATAATATACTCTTAGTTAAGTGAAAACTATCGTGTTTTTTCGTCTCGTCTATTAATATCGGTATCAAAGACAGTTATTCATGTCCCTGCGACGCCTTGACCTTCAGTGTTCTGATGTTTTCATGGTTGTATCTACTGGTTGTACCTTCTCGGTGTGAGAAGAGGCTTTGCTCAACATCGAGCATTTATAGGCTGTTGATGATTATGATCTACTGTAGATCCTGGTTACAGTTGCAGCAGTTTTGGGAGGTGGAGATGTCCTTAAAAAAATAAAGTGACAGTTGGCACTTTAATAAAATGTTTAAGCTTCATAGTTTCCGTTAACATAGCTAGATAGTAATGTTAACCAAGGCTTTCAATAATAAGTATTCCTTGATATCTCAGCAGTCATTGACATATCATAATAATATCCTCGTTTGATAAACGGGAGTGATTAAATTCATCATCAGTTCATTCTTTTTTTTTTTTGTAAATTCAATGTTTCAAGAACAAACGAAGGGTGAATGAACTGACGGCTCACATCTCGAAGCAGTTTCAAGTACGTACTTTATGCAAGACAAAACATTAATTTAAATTATGTCCAAATTACATTACAAGTCATTTTAATGCTGAGAGCAATGCCCTAAAACCGGAGTTGTCGACGCATTTAGCTAACCGACCTCTTTGTTCTCATTATATAAAATTAATTACTTTATACAAACAATGTATTTACCTCTAATATTCCTTGCATCTTATTTTGTCATACGCACTGGTTAGTTCGCGAAACAATTTCATGTCCACGGAAGTAGAAATATTCATGCATATTGTTATCAAGACAATCTCACAGATTCATTATACGCATTCCCTAAATTTGTCGGAATTTACTTTCACAGTCCACCACGCAGTGTGCTAAACCTATCTAAAACATTCAAGGGAATAACGGCCGTATTCCAGAGGTATTAATGTCTATTATCCTGTAAAATTTTCAGAGCAAAGTCGCAACTCCATTCAGTAGTTGTTTAGCGTAATCCACAATGAAATATAACTGTGTGGCTACGTGTTACGGAAATTGAATTTATTAAAGCGAAGTGCTGTACCTAGGTTCCATAAGCCTACGTAATAAGCCAGGAGTGCGTTCTCCTGTTAACTAGATAATCTTTCGTTCTTTGTGCCTTCAGCTTTAGAGCACCTATAAATCCTGACACTTAACTGTATTCTCTACTTTAATGGCTATATAAAAGGGTTCAGAATAAACCCCAGTTATGATTGTATATTCTAGTCTTCTTATGCCATAAGCTAATTAAAACCTTATCCTTTTAAGTATTGATTTCCTTTTAGTCTAATTTTTTTCTTTCTGTTTCTGTTTCATCTTCTTTCTTTTTATATAATACTGCAAATGATCACTTAAAATCTTTATCCATATTTTCTAATAATATTTCAACCTCAAGAAACACATTATAAAAGTTAAACGAATATCGAAATGACAGAAAACTATTAACAAAACGTTAAAAACGACTCCGTTTAAAAATCAAAACAGTTTCGAACTGCTACGAAGTTCTAACAAAACTGCTCAAAGTCAAAACAGAAGTTGAAAGGACAAGTTTTGATTGAGAAACAGTACCTACTAAGAAAACAACTGTCACTCAATGTAATGAAATCTTCCAACAGAAATAGAAAATTTATCAAAGATTTTAAGGATCAAAACAGCAATTTCGTTACTTTAGCTAAATCTAATTCCGAAATGAAAATGTCAATATCTAAATGTATTTTTGCGTCTTGACGACTGTCTTATTTTTTTTAAGTACCTACAGGATCTGAATGTGTTAAAACTATGAACCATATATATACCAAGGGATAGATAGTATTAAGTAAATAATGATGATGATGAAATCTCTAGTATCTTCGTCACCATTAGCTGAAAGACGCCACTGCTGAATAAAGGCGTCCCCCATAGTTCTTCATGACAAACGATAACTCGCCACTTGCATCTTGCAACCAATAGCTCCCTGAGACTACTATACTATTTGTAATAAATATCGTGAGATGTAACAAATTATCGAAGTAAACGATTACGTTTTCGGCTTACTCACGTAGTAATTCGACGAGGAACTCGACTAGTTTCAAGCCATGCTAGAGGCTCATATTCATGAGCAGCATTTCGCGACCCGCGACGCGGTGACTGTCGCGCGCTTACTACGTGAGTAAGCCGAAAATATAATAATTTATTTAGTATGTCTCACGAAAGTTACAATACAACTTATCGAAGAATCGCGGGTTACTCACGTGATAATGAAAAAAGCTCTATTAGTTTCGAGCCACAGAGGGGTTCTTCCTCATGAGCAGCATGCGCGGTCACTGGTGGCCTCAATACGGCGGACTTTTTACGTGAGTAACCCGCGATTTTTAATTAATTTAGTTGAAATGTTTTATTAATTTAAACACAAAAAATTATAAATCTTGCATTTACATTTAAAAAGCAATCACGAACATGACAGCTGAGTAAAGAGTTAATGCTTAGATGAAAAAAAAATATTATGAATGCGTTGTCAATAGTTTCTGAAAACAGTAAAGCAATTTTTAGCTAATATAGAAGATTTAATTGTGGGAGTGCCATGCTTCGGTACGAATGGGCCGGCTCGATCGGAGTGATACCACGGCCTCAAAGAAAACCGACGTGAAGCAACGCTTGCGTTGTGTTTCGTCGTATGAGTAAGGTTACCGGAGGCCCAATTACCCTCCCCTTCCCCAATCTCGCCAATTCCTGAATCCCCAACGATCCTCAAAGTCCTAATCCCCAAAAGGCCGGTAAAGCACTTGTAACGCCTCTGGTGTTCCAAGTGTCCATGAGCGGCACCGATTGCTTACCATCAGGTGATCGTTTACCAGCTTATGCCATAAAAAAAAAGATTTCCAAATATGTCTTAACTCAAACTATGTATTTGTAGCCACACATTTATCGTGAAGTATGTTAAAAGGCGGCAATTCGTTCAGATGTCAAAAGTTACTTCTAAGTTACAAAGCTAGTTCCAATGCTTGTTCCAAAAGTTACCTTTACACTTGTGAGTAAAACTTGCTCCAATATCTAATAGCTTTTGAAGTAATTGGTTGCTGAATGTTTAAGGCCGTTTGCAAAGTTTTTGGGAAGATTCCTGTCCAAAACTGTTTCTAACGAATGCTCGATTTATTGTAGTGTGTTCCTCTTTGGCATTTACGTTCGAATACTGAAAGGTCACTCTCAATATTAGATCGCGCTTATATATAGTTCTGCAGCTGTAGCCAAATGCCACTTAGCGCTTGTCTACATGTAGATTAGAAAACCAAATTATATGGAATTGACGTAAATTTTGACACTTGTCAGTGTCATCCCCATACATTTTGATTTCTACTCTCTCTGTAGACAAGTGCTAAAGTGGAGTTTGGCTAGAGGCCCTGTTTCTACAAATTTTATTTACTTAAAATTTAGTAGTTTTTCAGAATTCGGAAGTTAGTGGTTTCAATAAAGAACTGCCTTTTTTTTGGTGAACGGGGATCCAATGACTTCTCCTGCCTTGGGTGAGGCGAGAGGGACTGTCAGACTCTTACTGACTAAAAACCACCCTGTCCCTACTCGTTCAAGCATAATAATATATGACGGCGCCGCCGTCATTATTTTGTAAACTGCGAATGTAATGGGCAAGCAGTGAACAAACAACTGGCCGACGTCACTTCAACCCCACCACCGAGTGATATATAAAGCAGCGCAAGCGCAAGCTCGGGGGAGTACCACCCTGCAAGTCGCGAGGGAACTGCACGACCTGGCGGCCGCGCGCAACAAGCGCGAGCGCGCCGCGGCAGTATTTCTCGATATGGAGAAGGCGTTCGACCGCGTCTGGCATGCGCCGGCCTGCTCAGCAAGCTGGCCACATCTACTACTCCTCGACGACTAGTCAAGATCGTGGCCACCTTCCTGCACGGCAGAACCTTCCAAGTGGCAGTGGAAGGCACTCTGTCGACCGAGCGGAACATCCGTGCCGGCGTGCCCCAGGGAAGCTGCATCTTACCTGTGTGCTACTGCGTGTACACGGACGACATCCCCGTCGCGAGCGGCGTCAAACTAGCGCTGTACGCCGACGACGCCGCCTACTACACGACATCGCTAAACCCGAGGCACGCAGTAGTTAAACTACAGCGCGCCCTAGATGCACTCCCTGAATGGCTGGAGAAGTGGAGACTGGTTGTGAACGTGGCCAAGACTCAAGCGCTCGCCGTGGGGATCATGAAGCCGACACCCATGACACACATGGGAGAGCAGGTCCGGTGGGCGCCGAGCGTTAAATACCTCGGCGTGACCATCGACCGCTCGCTCTCAATGACGCCCCACGTGCAGCAGGCTGTTGCTCAGGCGCGCACCGCGCGTTACCTCTTGCGCCCGGTGATCGACTCGGCGCTACCTCTCCGTGCGAAGCTCGGCATCTACAAGGCCTACATTCGGACACGGCTCACCTACGCCACCCCGGCATGGTACGCGCTCGTGTCCGAAACTAACAAGAAACGCCTCCGTGCGCAGCAGTCACTGTCGCTGCGCACCATCGTACAGGCCCCGCGCTTCGTACGGAACGCGACAATCGCCCGAGACCTCGGCGTAGAGAGCGTCGACGCATTCGTGCAGCGCCTGAGCACCACACTCTTCGAGCGCTCCGATCGGTCGCGGCACGACCACCTCCGGGAGCTGGCGCCCTACCACCGGCGTCCCCCCGACGGTTTCGGCCTCCCAAGAGACCTGGTCGCGCCGACCGACCCATCGGACACCGCGCGAGACTCCCGCCCGCCCGCCGGCGGGTCGGTAGAGTCTCCGCCCCCACTGGACACGACCATGCCCCGCCAACAGCTTGCTGCTCGCCGGGCTTGCCCGGCTGGAGCGCGGCCCATGGCGGGGCAAACCACCGGACTCGACACCGCATCGGGCCCCGCAAGGAGCCCGACTAACCCAACCCCTCGCCTGCTGTAGCAGGCAGCGAGCGAATCCGCTGAGACAGGCATCGGCCTGGAACGCGCGACCTCGCGCCCCCTGTCGGGGACGCAGAGAAGACTCGACGGCTCGGGGGAGTCGTTCGTCAATCGTTGCCCAGTTCACACGTTACGCAATCGCTGAGTAATTTTATTGTGCACTGTCGAAAGTAAACGTTACTTTAATTACGAAGATTTAATTGTTTTATTACTCCATAAACATATCTCTACCGATATATATGACGAAGAGGCGCCCACACCATCCTTTCCGACATCAGAAGTGGGATGAACCAGGATTATTGAAAATGTTAAAATTATCGGAGCCGGTTCGTGAAGAACTACCTACATGCAAATGCGACAAAGAAGATAGTGCTGCAAGATTGGAAGTGCCTAGCTATACATAGCTAGGTACTCAGTAGTGAAGATTCAACGTGGCTAACGTTGAGGCAGCTACTTCGAACTGAATCGCTATCTGAAGCAGCAAATGAAGAGTGATGTTTTAGATCCGAGATTATACATGGTCATTAGAATTACATCTGATAGTGTTATTTTGTGTTGTGTATTGTTAGGTAATATCTCAAGTAGTCTTAGGCTTTCATTTGGTTGGAAATTGGAGGTATGGTTTCCGCGAGGTAGATGCAGAATTAAGTGGCGCTTGCTGTCTAACGCGGTACAGAGTATTGAAAAAAAAAGTTGTTTATAACAAATAAAGGTCAAAAGCTGCTAATAATAATTGGTAGTTAAAGTCAGAATTGAAGAGTCCTCTAAAGTCCTACATTCATTTAGGATTATTGTTGGGTTGGAAAATAGTTAAAGCGCTAAGAATACTCTGATGAGAAACATGCTTCCCTTGATCTTGCCATTAGGATTTGTTATAATTAGGGCCTTTCAGTACCTAGTGAGTTAGTAATTGTAAGGGTAAAACTTCTCATTTATTCTACTGTATCGTGTGTGCTAGTCATAGTCGTTACTGGGGCAGGGACTCGAGTCCATATAATGAAACTACAGTCGTGGCTGACTTGTGACTCTGGAATACTGGAGTGACTATCCACACTTGTGTAGTGTATAAATTGTGGTTACCTTGAAAATCTTGATGGCTGTTGATCATTTATTTTGATTTAAAGGACCTTGAGATATGTTTTCGCTAAGTGCGTTGTAGTGAGTAGGCTGTTCGGTTATTCCAGATGTAGTGAAGTCGGGTTTTGTCTAGAGGTAATAGAGAAAACGCGGAGTAACGAGACTCTGCATTTCATTATTATATTGCGTCTTACAAAAACTGTCTATCGCAGCGCCTATAAGTTACGTAAAATGTCGAGTAATTTAATTGTAACAGATGAAATTGAAATACAGTAGATATGAGGACTAAGGATGAGGAGAATATCTGATCACCAGGTTCTTTGAGAATTTTATGAAGTGTCAATGTCATGAGTTGCACTCAACACCTATAACTCACATACCCACACTTGATTTTTCATTTTTTTTTGGGTGGTTCGAACACATAATATAGAAAGATAAAGTGTTTAAAGAGATATCCGGCGTCAAGGATTTAAGACCAGCTTCTTGATCACTGGTTTCCTGCCTAGATAACTACACCCAGTTGTACGGTCTCTTCTTTGTGCCTTCAGGCTTAGTTCATTCTGTCTCCTGCAGTAATATTCAGCGAGGGAAGTGGAAACTATAGTTTTTTCTTCTTCTCCTCTTATAATATCTTCTGATTCATTTCGTTGCGGGAACCGAGACGGTTACTCATGTCCCTGGGACGCGCCGGACTTCGGTGTTCCGGTGTTTTCATGGTTGTGTCTACTGTGGATCCTGGCTTGCAGGGGTTGCAGCGGTTTTGGAGGGTTGTGGCGGGCTTGTCCCATCAAAAAAAAAAAAATACCCACACTTACATCATATTCACGCACTCGTACTCTGACCGCACCCATGAGGAACTTATGGCTATGGGTCTTCACACACCAGACCGCATTCATGAGAATCATGTAGCGATGGGCCTGTGTGGTAAAGCGCCTGTGTGGCAAACCGCCTGTGTGGCAATGCATCTGATTGGTGAATTGCCTGGTTGGCAACTGGTCTGTGTGACGTTAGTTAGTATCGTATTGATTTTTATGCAGTTTCAGTTTGTAAGATTAAATGTTTGGTTATCTGTCAGATTATCTTGTCTCTGATTCGATCCTCCAGAGATACTCCGCAGATAGATGTTTCTTGTCTCTCTCGTTCACGTTCTCTTGTGTCCTGTAAGTTTCGCGTTAGAAAAGAGTAGCTGTGAGTTACTGGGCTATGCACAGCCGTGATCACTTGTAAAGTTTAAATGCTTTGGGTTGCTTGGTAGAATAATATTCTTGTGAGATTGTGAAACGTCAGTTTATCTATAAGTTTTCTGGTTATTGATTTTGCTACTGAAACGTCGTAACTTTTTAAACTTTTAACTGTAAACGTATTCCCAAAGTATAAAGGTCCCTACAAAATCACTGATTTTTTAGAAAACGATAGGTACGAATAGAAACTCGTTAATGGTTCTAATCGAACGTACAAGGTCGCCCATGAGAACTTACGCGAGGTACTCTGCGGTCCATTAGGTTTTATAGAAATAGCCGAAAGTTATGATGATGACGTGACGGCGGATGATAGCCAGAGTGATTTTGTCCATGCAACTGATCGCGGTAATAATATACTGTGTGACATAGCTGTGATTGGTGATGCTGAGGATGAACTTTCCGATAGCGACACTATATCTGTTAATGGCGACACTATATCTGTTAATAGCAGCACTGTATCGGCTAGTTCACGTACCTTGAGCGACCTATTAGTAACATTATGGAAAGTCCATCACCAGATTTACCAGAGTGAATGAGTGTTGTAACTGATTACTTATTTATAAAATTAAAAAAAGAAGAAAAGAAAAGAAAAACGAAAAAAAAAGAAAATAAAGTAACAAAAAAAATGTAGGAAAGAGTCATTGAAGGGAAAATCCAGTCCAATGACTCAGCTAAAGGGGTTGCGATCCGACCATAAGGATTGCAATCCGGTCTAGCATGTTTCGCTATAGGGACTGTTGTCCGGTCTAGCATTTGCTAAAGGGACTGATGTCCGGTCTAGGATATGCTAAAGGGACTGATGCCCGGTCTAGCATTCGCTAAAGGGACTGATGTCCGGTCTAGCATACGCTAAAGGGACTGATGTCCGGTCTAGCATACGCTAAAGGGACTGATGTCCGGTCTAGCATTCGCTAAAGGGATATTTATCCGGCCTAGCACAATCGTCTCCAGTTCTAATACTGATGAGTGATGATAACATAGTAGTTGTGGTAAGCTGAAGGGTTAACCGAACCCGCACAATATTGAAAGCTTTTGTTAAAGGTTATACTAGCCCGTTGAAATCCATCCCCTAAATTTGGTCATACAAAAGTAGTCGCTAAACATTACAAATATGGTCTATAATGTAATGTAATATTAGTGGAAAGCGGTCACCGGTGACCGCTTAGGGATTTATGGGCTAGATAGAGATTAGAAATGCCAGGATGAAAGAACGGGTTGTTATCTTGTTCCCAGATGCTCGGAAGTCGCTCGAGGACGAGCGTACGTCAGTATGGCCGTGACGGCGCCGCCGTCATTATTTTGTAAACTGCGAATGTAATGGGCAAGCAGTGAACAAACAACTGGCCGACGTCACTTCAACCCCACCACCGAGTGATATATAAAGCAGCGCAAGCGCAAGCTCGGGGGAGTCGTTCGTCAATCGTTGCCCAGTTCACACGTTACGCAATCGCTGAGTAATTTTATTGTGCACTGTCGAAAGTAAACGTTACTTTAATTACGAAGATTTAATTGTTTTATTACTCCATAAACATATCTCTACCGATATATATGACGAAGAGGGTTCTCGCTTGACATCGCCCACACCATCCTTTCCGACATAATAATATATATTTTTTTAAACATTGCCCCACACTAGGATTTTCTCCTATGTCGTGGGTGCGTTTACAAACATACAAGTTCACATACACATGACACCCAAACCAGGTACAAAAATTTGTCGATCACAGAAAGAGTTGTTCTGTGCGAAAATCGAACCCGCGACACGTTGTGCGGCAGCCGGGTGCCCAGCCACCTCACCAACCGTGTTGTCATTTATAAAATCCAGCCTCAATTTAATCGAATAAAAATTGCAAGTACGAAGTCTAATAAAAACTATGATTGTACCGCCTCGTTCTATAAAAAGGACATTACACTTCGCATAAATGCGATCGGTATTTAATGCCGGCCAGTCTTGTCTGGACTAGTCTTCGTGGCAATTCCACAAATTGCTCGGTTAACAGCATTTGACACTTCAATTGGTGTTAATTCGTAAAGACATAGGTCGAAGCAATAAAAGTCTAACAGTTAGCTAATCTTACGCAATTAAAGGCACCTTGCAGTGAAAAGGATCTTCATATTTAGTAGCCATTAAGGTTCAATTTACATGTAGTTTAAAGGATTTATGGTCGATGAATAGTTTTTTATGAGCTTTATAAACGTTCTAATTAATGTTTTGAAGATGTATTTGGAGCATATAATCATTCTAATGTAGACTTTTAAATAAGTTCAAGTTTTTTACTTATATTAGAAAGGTAAAAAGGTTTGAGGTTTATAATTTCTGTTTCATGAACAGTTCTAAGTAAATGATCGTAATTTCACGTCTTTCCCAATGCTTATAAAAGATAGACTATAACGCTAAACTTGACTAAAGGTTTTCTCTTACATTACCGAGAACTATAAAAATATCTCACACCGTACTACATACAAGACCCTTATTATTACCTAACATCATGCCTTTTAACTCCGAAGGGGTAGGCAGAGATGCACATTTACGGCACTTATTGCACTGTACAATGTAACACCCGCATTTCACTATTTATGTTACGAATCCCATATAATACAGGGTGAGCCTAATTCCATATACCAGGCACATTTTCAGAATCCATGCTACTAGTTAATATAAAAAAACACCCAGTAGCACTTTGCCCGACCCAGGAATCGAAGACGAGAGCCCTTGCCTAGCAATCACACTTACGACCACTCGGCCAACGAGGCAGTCCATATTATTACTTCGGAATATACCTAATATGAAATTAATTTACCGCACCGAAGGGTGTGCTTAGTAAATAATTGACACTAATGTCCAGAGTTACGACGTCATAAAACCAGCACCAGCTTGCAACTAAACATAATACCATGTCAACATATTGTTGCTATTGTTCTTAGCTAAATTAATGCTTACGTATGCCAGACACGTCAGCCATCTTCGGTGTATTGATTATTTTGAAAACTGATGATGAACGTTTGTTTCTATCTGTTACATAATCATTTATTATCATTTCATCTGTGATTCATAACATAACATCACGCCTTTTATCCGCGAAGGGGTAGGCAGAGGTGCAGATTATACCACTGTACAATGTAACACCCACTTTTCACTATTCATGTTATGAGTCCCATGTAATAGGGGGTGAGTTTATTGCCATATACCGGGCACAATTCCAGACTCCGTGCTACTACAAAGAGTATTTAAAAACCCAATAATACTTTGCCCAACCCGGGAATCTAACCCGAGACCCCTTGCCCGGCAGTCGCACTTACAACCCACTCGGCCAACGAGGCAATCTGTGATTCAGTGAATTGTTTTTATAATAGTAGGCTGTGCGACGTCATTGCGACTGCGCAAGTTGCTCATGAGGAAGAGTCCCTTTGTGACTCGAAACTAGTAGAACTGTTCTCAGTGTATTTATGTGAGTAACACGTAATTTTTAGTTAATTCAATGAATTATTTAGTTACCAGCCAAAGAACGGTAATAAATAAATGGTACAACGAGTAGGCTGTAGCATCCTTAATTAATTAAAAACCGCGGGTTACGCACGTGAATATACTTACTGAGAAAAGTAGGCTGCGTGACATCGCCGCAACCGCGCACGCTGCTCATGAGGAAGAACCCCTCTGTAGTTCGAAACTGGTAGAGCTTTTATCAGTATATTCACGTGAGTAACCTGCGATTTTTTCCACTCAACTCCAAGTAGCCTATCAGACTTAGGAATTATGGTAAACTATCTTTAAAAAAAGAGAAGACTTTTGTTCAGTAGTGGACGTATTCTGCTTAATAACCATGTTGAAATTGATTCAACGTTAGAATAATTATCATAATGTTTAGTGAAAGGATTTAGAAAAAAAAACTTTGGTGGCCTTTGAGGACGTTATTGGGTCGTATGACGTTTTATTATTTAGCTCAGATTCGTAGTATATTTTTAGAGCAAGCTTATTACCAAATATCAGGTAATACTTCAAACTGTTTGCCACTTCTACTTTACTTTATCGATATAAATTTACAAAGCGATTCCAGGAACACTAACTCAGTAATTGACCAGCAATATTGCTATGAATAATATCCTAATTCGAATAACAGCTAATTCTAAAACAAGCTATTGTTCCTCGAAAATCTACTATGCCCATCAAAATTCATAGCGAACGAAATTCGCAATATGTAGCAACATTGTCAGCAATGTATGCATGTAAATACCATTCGTATGTATTAGTACACTTTATACTATACAGAGGACTAGCATATCAACCTACTACATCTCTAAGCTTTTTGTCAAAGGATTTTTAACTCTATCACAAAATATTAGAGTTGAAATTTTATTGTAGCTGAATGGTGAATGTTGATATGCGTTCAAACGTCAGTCCACCGAATGAAAGCAATACATTCGTCAAGCCCATTCGTTCAATAATTAACTATGTAGTTTATTCAACGTTTACTGTGACAGTAACGGACACTTTTAATGACATTTAAAATATTCAAAACATTTATAAATTTTTTTGGTTATATCGTATGTGAGTATTTCGTGTCGGGCTTAGATTCGATTTGATATTTTATAGTACCAAGCAATGGGTTAGTTTTTGTACGCTGTGTAAACTAACATATACATAAATCAACAGCCTCTAATGCCCACTGCTGAGCAAAGCCTCTTCTCACACGGAGAAGGTTTGAGCATTAATCACCACGCTTGCTCAATGCGGGTTGGCGATTTCAAACTTATAATTAGAAATTATAAGCCCAGGTTTCTTCACGATGTTTTCCTTCACCGTTTATCAGTGGTGTCTGAATAATCTCAGAAAGTACATATAACTCGGAGAAAGTCACATTGGTACTTGCCGTTGGTAGGTTTCAAACCCGCACTCTCATGCATGAGAAGCGGGTGTCTTCAAACCTCCGGGCCACCATGAAAAACTAACATATCAAATATAGTTAAAAATATTTATTTGATGCAAATAATAGATCATATTTTGGGAGGTTGTGGCGGGCTTGTTCCATAAAAAAACCTATCTACATCACGGTAGCACTTTTTGTCTGCACCCAAGCCATGGCTTAGGTCAGTAGTCAAGTGTTAGTTATTTCGTAAAATTCACATTAGAAATTCCAATAACATACAAGTAAACAACCATTAAGCATCATTGCACTCTTCAACACATAACAACATAACATAACATCACGCCTTTTATCCCCGAAGGGGTAGGTAGAGAGGTGCACATTACGGCACTTAATGCCACTGTACAATGTAAAACCCACTTTTCACTATTTATGTTATGAGTCCCATGTAATAGGGGTGAGCATATTGCCATATACTGAGCACATTTCCTGACTCCGTGTTACTACTACAAACGGTTTTTACAAACCCGGTAATACTTTGCCCGACTCGGGAATCGAACCCGAGACCTCTAGCCCGGCAATCGCACTTGTGACCACTCGGCCAATGAGGCAGTCTAAAAAAATACTGATATGAAACTTAGTTCTTCACTTGCCACCTGAGTTAATAGTTAACACCACTGAACCAATTTTGTACAGAAAAACTTTGGCAAGCAAAACAGTGAACAGAAGCTAGCGAAATAATAAAACCTAAATATTCTGATACAAAAATAAATAAAATATCAAATTGGATTCGTTTGACATAAAAATTTCGTGACTAAAAAGAGGTATGTATGATTATCAATCGGGTTATCGGTTCAATAGTGCCTACGGAATAGTACGCGATTCTATTTACATATGTTTGCGAGTCGCATAAATTGTGAATCGGTGCGATGTCGAAGAAATATCGTCGTACAAGGTGACCTCTAGTGGAGCGATTACAAATGATTGGAATAAACTTTCAACGGTATATTTTGTAATTATGGTGATTTTTCCTGAAATTGCAGATAATAGTCGTTATGCTAAGTCACAAAATATAATGTCTGTTTAATCAACCAGTTATGTGTTTTAATTCTCAGTTGTAGCACTGGTATATATCTGACTGACTGCCTCGTTGGCCTAGTGGTCGCAAATCCGACTGACGGGCAAGGGGTCTCGGGTTCGATTCCCTGGTCGGGCTAAGTATTACTGGGATTTTTTAAAGTTCTCAGTAGTAGCACGGAGTCTGAAATTGTGCCCAGTATATGGCAATAAGCTCACCCGCTATTACATGGGACTCATAACATAAATAGTGAAAAGTGGGTGTTACATTGTACAGTGGCATAATGTGCACCTCTGCCTACCCCTTCGAGGATAAAAGGCGTGTTATGTGTTTTAAGTCCCAGGTGCACGTTCAATGAGTCTATTGTCGTACTTCTGGGCAATGCTTGGCCTAACCTGGAAATCGTGCTGAACATCCCTCACACTATACACAAAACAAAACATAAACGCATTTCCCATCAACTCAAGACAGTTCCTCCCTCCAAAAAAACTAGGAATGCAAAAACAATATACTTTCGCATGCAACCCTCACTTTACTACGTTAAAACAGGCAAGCATAATGATCATATCACTGCTTACCTATTATTTACAACTTTCAAACTTCCATTAATGAACGCGATTGTAAAACTTCCATAATAGTTTCGTAACAACTTTGTTTAAAACACAGACTTCCACGTGTATAATAGAATTGTATTACAACCTTTTCATTTCATCGCACCTACGTTAATTCTAATAACTGTTTACTTCGCATTTATGGGCGAATCCGGGACTAAAGTTTAGTGTAGTCGTGGTTATAGAGGCCGGTTTGGCCCCGTGAGTGTCGTACTAAGGGTTATGGTGGAACATTAGTGGTTTTTCTGTCTATTATGTGACAAAGTTTTGTACATGTGGCTCTTAAAAACTATACACCATAACACTCACCTGAAATCCTTAGGTAAGCTCCGATATGTCTATAATATGTTTAACATTTATAAAGGGGAAATAAGCAAACTTGTTACTTGATGGTCAGTGTAATTAGTGCAATCTATAAACAATCGCACCTTAGAGCAGTTACAGGTGCTTGTCAGCTTTTATTATGGTAATACACACGGTGAAACAACATTTTTCTGTCTAGACATGATATCAAAAAATATCTAAATACCATGTAACTGTCAGACTGCCTCGTTGGCCGAGTGGTCGTAAGTGCGACTGCCGGGCAAGGGGTCTCGGGTTCGATTTTCGGGACGGGCAAAGTATTACTGGGTTTTTTTAATATTCTCAGTAGTAGCACGGAGTCTGGAATCGTGCCCGGTATATGGCAATAGGCTCACCCCCTATTACATGGGACTCATAAGATAAATAGTAAAAAGTGGGTGTTACATTGTACAGTCGTATAATGAGCACCTCTGCCTACCCCTTCGGGGATAAAAGGCGTGAAGTTATGTTATGTAAACATTATAATTATATCAGAGCTCAACAAAGATTACATTACCACGCCCCATTTCAGCAACCGAACACCTGAATACAATTCCTCTATAAAACTTCACAGGTATCTCTTGGAATAGCGATGCAAAATATCGAACGCTGAAAGATATCCAGCTTCAAACTTTATTTTAATTAGAAAAGTTGAACAATTAGCTGTTTTGCTACCTTACCCAACTAGCTGGTATTCGAGCCAGATAAATTGGAATTGTTTAATTTGCTCTCTCTGCATTGTACAGTCGTGTCGTTAATCTTTGTCGTTTGTACGTGCTAATGAATTAGAAGAAAAAACTAGCGCTTCCCGAAGCTTTGTTCTAGGAGTACAATCACTAACAAAGTGGTAAGTGGATTTGATAATGGTAGATCGGCATCGACAGTACAGTGTAATTATGTTGTCGATGTAATTTGAACTGCAAACTTGCTTTAGACTGGCGAAAATTGGCTTGTAAACGATAGTTGACTTTTGTTAACTTTCTTTACGTTTGTATTAATTTACTATATTAAACAACATAAACATAACATCACGCCTTTTATCCCCGAAGGGGTAGGCAGAGGTGCACATTAAACCACTGTACAATGTAACACCCACTTTTCACTATTTATGTTATGAGTCCCATGTAATAGGGGGTGAGCCTATTGCCATATACCGGGCACAATAGGCATGGCAAATATTTTTTAATTTTTTGTCCGTCTTTTAGATATTTTAAAAATCTTCGATAGGTACGTATTTTTTCTTTTTCCTCGTATCCAAAAAAACATGTAGATTTTGAGTTAAAATGACGCGTGACGTCACAATTAGGTACGATTTCTCCGTAAGTGTGACGTCAACACCCCCCAGTCCCTAACTTTAATGCGGAATAACTACGTATTCTTCTGTTAATTTGATAAAACAAAAAATACGTGTCTGATATTTTCGTGCGATCTTAATGACGGACTAATTACTTTTTTGATTTTTTTACCCTGTCGACACGCCTATTCCAGACTTCGTGCTACTACTGAGAAAATTTAAAAACCCAGTAATACTTTGCCTGACCCGGGAATCGAACCCGAGACCCCTTGCCCGGCAGTCGCACTTACGACCACTCGGCCAACGAGGCAGTACTATATTAAAATACCAACTAAATAGAAATTGTGTTTATATCTATCCAGATAAGATACATAACTCAAGCCAAACAATACATCAAAAAATGATTTATTAAAAAACAAAACCTTATTGTTACCAAAAATAGAACGCAAATAAATCTTAATAGTCATTTGAATATCACAATTTTACGCAAAAAATTAGAGGAAATTGGCCTCAATAATATTACTATCACGAACCACACTATCTAGTATCTAGTCAATTGCTATAGCAATACTGTTACTGGTAAATATGCGTGGGATGAACGTACGAACACCTACGAATACATACATTCGTTCACACTTCATATCCACCCTCCCACGCAATGGTTCGTTCTATCTACGAACTTATTTTTCGAAGCCGAATCGTGCGTGGGCTCCGGACAGTACTTCAGCAGACACAATAAAGGGTTGAATAGTTGGAGAATTGTAGATGAAAGTACTCTAAAGTGTATTATTTTGAAAGTCAACGGTACAAGTTACATTTATGTAACACATTGAATAAGAACTACATTTATCAACACTATTTCATACTACTTAACTATGATATATATTTATACATACATTCTATTATCATTAGCATATATATATACTATATATATATTTAACCCTCTGCAACTGACGTGGTTAAATTGTTACAATTCAACTGAGGTGTATATTATGCCAGACACCATTTCAACAGCAAATATTTTTGTAGAATTAAAGTATAGCGAGCACTATACAGTAAGGTACTCGCAGCAGTGATGCTCGTATTTGAAAAATGACGGTATAATACCTGATTTTGTATTTCGCGGTGTCTGTGGGACTACACGTCAGCTGCAGACGGTTAAACATATCTTTACGTAATAATATGTATTTAAATATTTATTACAACTATTATTATATAAATTATTATGTTTTCGGCTTACTCACTTAATTATTTGATGAGGATCTCGCATCTCTAGTATGGCTTGAAACTATCAAGCCATGCTAGAGGTTAATATTCATGAGCAGTATTTCGCGATCCGCGACGCGGCGACTGTCGCGCTGCTACTGGCTACTCGAGTCTGTGGGCCCAGCGCGCCCTCTGCCATGATTCGCGCGTTAATAAGCCGAAAACATAATAATATATTAAGTATATCTCACCAAAGTTATAATACATTATTATATATATATATAAAATAGTAGAGCTAATTTAAAACAAATGAAGAAGATCCAACAGTAAAACTATTTATGCATAGTTTTGTTGGACATTGCGTTAGCTTGTAAGGCATAATTATCATGTACCTTTTACTATTAAATAAATAATAATAATAAATAAGTAGTTAGGAAATTATGAATGATCTCAATTTGATCCTTAGGTAAAGATTTTTAATATTGGAAAATTCAGTTCTATTTTCCTCGATTTAAATTAGCACTTTGTATTTGATATTACGTTTTTGCAACCACTGCATCTTCGATTTTCAGCTTCTTTGGTCAAAAATGATGACATAATATCAATCCTGATATTGATATGAACTTCGACTGTCTCGTTGACTGGCCGAGTGGTAGCAAGTGCGACTGCCGGCTAAGGGGTCTCGGGTTCGATTCCCGTGTAGAGCAAAGATTTACTAGGTTTTTTGAAAAATCTCAGTTGTAGCACGGAGTCCGGAATTGTGCCTGGTACATGGCAATATGCTCATCCCCTATTACATGTGACCCATATCTAACATAAATAGTAAAAAGTGGGTGTAACATTGTACCTCTACAATGGCATTAATTGCCGTAATGTGCACCTCTGCATACCTCTTCAGGGATAAAGAGAGTAATATTATGTTATATTTATGATTCTCTGACCAGGTTCTTTATTCAGATACCTATGAAATATGTAACCCGCTGATTGCCTTATACAATATAATGCAGGAGGAGTTACAACTCTTCCAAAGTTACTGTCTGCTACAGCAGACTGTAACCTTATTCTACTCTGCTGTCTCTGTACTCTGCTTCACTTACACTTAAGTTCGGCTTAATAAGGATACTACACAAAACACTTCAAACATTCCAGCACAGCCTACACCCAACAAACCTCAGAAAATGCGCTAGAATATCATGCAGTAACACAATCGTAATGCACATCAGCATTCAACAATCGTGTCAAGTGCACATTATCATTACATGCGTAAAGAGAAGGTAGGAAGCAAATAGAACACTTAATGACCCCTCGACGCCAACTTTAATAGACACTTCGTTACATTTGTTGGTATCACGCAAACCCACAAACTGTGGGAACCCTTTAAAACAGAACTGTTTTAATTTCCACTCAACGATAAACAGCAGTTGTTAGCAACAAGTTGAGTATTCAATTAATAATTTTATTAATGATCTTTATTTAGTTAGGTGCTTGTGGGTGAATTGTGGTGTTGCAGGCCTATGGAAGTTTCATGGCGGAGTTGTAAATGGATATTAAATTGGTTTGTGTTTATTTTCTTTTAACTGAAGTCTATCTATCTAAGTTTTATACATCACTAGCTACTTCCGCGCGGTTTCACTCGCTGTGTTCAGCGTGTATTAATCGTATCGTGATATTTTATAGCCTATAGCCTTCCTCGATAAATAGGCTATCCAAAAGAGGAAGAATTTTTCTAATCGGACCAGTAGTTTCGGAGATTAGCGCGTTCAAACAAACAAACAAACTCTTCAGCTTTATAATATTAGTAGTATAGATAGGTTGTCGTTTGGCCACCATCTTGCCTGATGGTAAGCTATGATATGGCCGACGATAGGACACACCTACCTATAAGCAACCTGTTTTTATAATAATTATCATAAGACATCAAGATTTATATCTATCTCAAGATTTATAACTATCAAGAGACTGCCTTGTTGGCCGAGTGGTCGCAAGTGCGACTGCCGTCAAGGGGTCTCGGGTTCGATTCACGGTCGAGCAAAGTATTACTGGTTTTTTTTACTCAGTAGTGGCACGGAGTCCGGAAATGTGCCCGGTATATGGCAATAGGTTCACCCCCTATTACATAGACTCATAACATAAATAGTGAAAAATGGGTGTTATTTCTGTGTGCACCTCTGCCTATCCCTTCGGGGATAAAAAGGCGTGATGTTATGTTATGTATATACACTTTTCACTATTTATGGTATGAGTCCCATGTAATAGGGGGTGAACCTATTGCCATATACCGGGCACAATTCCGGACTCCGTGCTACTACTGGGAATTTAAAAAACCCAGTAATATTACATGTAGTATCAAAACAAATAGTACAGAAAAGCCAGTATACTAGCGACTAGAGCACAATATTTATTGAGAAAGGATCTATAGGCACATCAAGGTACCCTAAAATGACAATCACTAGATTCGCAACTTTATATCCTTGTGTTAAAGTTGAAAATCAATTGAAAAATATTTATACTTCATATAGCAGTAGAGACGTGCAAGTGACATTGCCTAGGGCTTGACAGCGATCGAACATTCGACTTTAAGCCCTACCTGTTGAACTAGAATCGTCAACTTTAAAAAACGAAGTCTAACTTTTTAGGGTTTTGAACTTTATTTTGATTAGAATTAATATGATTTTTGATTGTCAGCTTGTGACCATGGTAAAAAAAAGAATTTTGGTGTAGCAATCAGTGAACATTAATAAAAAAAGCCATAACCAGAAATAGTGTTACTTTTTTTGAAATCATAAAGCTTGGTAATATTATTCAACAGCATATTTAAAACTAGTTAATAGGAGTAATGGTATCAATGTTTATTTATACAACATCTGTTTTTTTATTAACCATCAATTTTGTTTTTATAATAACTATCGTGAGACATACTAAATTAACTAAAATCGCGGGTTACTCACGTGAATATACTGAGAAAAGCTCTACTAGTTGCAAAGCAGTGAGCTGCGCGACATCGCCGCGACCGCGCACGCTGGTCATGAGGAACAACCCCTCTGTGGTTCGAAACTAGTAGAGTTTTTCTCAGTATATTCACGTGTAACCCGCGATTTTAGTTAACCATCAATTTTGTTCGTTACGGCTAAAAATGTTTGCTTCAACTCATTTTTTTATACATTTGACGGGTCGAGGTTTGGCCACAATCTCGCCTGGTGATAAGCAATGATACGGCCAACGATGAAGCACGTCTGCCCATAAGCAACCTATTCACTCGGGCCTTGAATACACCCAGGTTATAAGCAGGAATACCCTTCAGGAAACACAGACTCCGACAAAGAATTCCACTCCTTAGCATTTACACACAAGGAAGCTTGATGCGAAGCGCATCGTTCGTGTAGGTGGGACATCTATTATGAATCGGTGATGCTTCACCGATTGTATTGTAGTACAATAATGAAAAGGACTAGGGGAATCAAGTTGTGCAATTCCCCCGCACACTCACCGAAATCAAACCTGAATTAGTAACCAATTATTAATTAATTAACCTATATAAATTCGTTTTCAGAATTAGCCTTTGTTTTGTTAGTCGTTAGTTCATAGTGTTTCCTAGAAATCTCATTAGTTTATTGATGCCTAATGTAGTATTCGATGTATGCTTATTGGCTTGACTATTTGTTTTAACATACTATTGATATTACTTAAAACAGAATGAATCTTTGAAAACCCCTTTTTACAATTGAATGCCGGTACATAAGACAATAAACTTACAATATTATAGATACCAAACTGATTACTCCTATTTCACTGCCTCATTGGCCAAGTGGTCGCAAGTGCGACTACCGGGCAAGGGCTCTCGGGTTCGATTCCCGGGTCAGGCAAAGTATTACTGGGTTTGTAAAAACCTCAATAGTAGCACGGAGTCTGACAATGTGCCCGGTATGGCAATAGGCTCACCCCTATTACATGGGACTCATAACATAAATAGTGAAAAGTGGGTGTTACATTGTACAGTGGCATTAAGTGCCGTAATATGCACCTCTGCCTACTACAAAAAAGGTTAAAAATCACATTGGGTTCCGTAGCCGGCCTTGACCCGAACGCAACGTAAAGACCACCTCACGTATCATAGATGACCTGAATGATTAAGAATTGAGTGTTGAAAGCAGTAGTTTGGTGTGATTTAATAGATTAGCTAAGGGAACTCCAAATTGCTTTACGGAAAATACGTAAAAAGTTTTTCGGTTCATTGAAAAAAAGTTTCGTGAAGGCTTTATTGTTTGTGGGAAGGGAACATTATTGTGTTGTTTCTGTCTATTTTTGTTTTCGTAAAATATGTGGTTGGGTTTATTATGTGACGCCATTTAAGTCGAGAATGTTGCTACAATGTCATTTTGCGTATTGAGGCTTTCGTATCACCATTAAGAATTACATTACCTACACCACAAAATAACTGGAAACTGATATTTTTCAGGGTTGTATTTATGTTCGATGTGCTTATAACTTCAATCCTTTAATTAATCATATTTAATATGATTGCTGAACGCACTGTTTGGATGTTTACGTACCGAAGTATTGTTCTTGAATTAATTAACAGAATATGATAGGTAGCTATATTTCTTTAGACTTATTGCTCTTCTATTTATCGAAGTAAGGAGAGACTTTTTATTAATTCTTAATCATTATATGGTCCCGTTTTATAATCTCTGAAGTATTGTATCATACAATTTTTACTAGTTATGTTGAGCTGTAGAGAACCTATACAATTATACGTTCAAGGCAAGTCTCGGGTTTGATTCCCGGGTCGGGCAAAGTACTTGTAGGTTTTCAAAAAAATGCCAGTAGTAGCATGGAGTCTAGAATTGTGCCCGGTATATGGCAATTTGCTCACCCCCTATTAAATTAGAGTCATAACATAAATAGTGAAAAGTTTTTCATTTTGCTGTGGCATTAAGTGCCGTAATGTGCACCTCTGTCGACCCCGTCGAAGATACAACGCATGATGTTATGTTATGTTAATTCTAAGTAACCTTACTGTTTTTATTAAACAAATATTTCAACATTAATCATGGTTACCGGGGCTCTGGCTCGACGTGCAGGAGAAGGAACGGGGTGGTTTTAAGTCAGTAAGAGTCTGACACTCCCTTCCGCCTCACCCAGGCGGGAGAAGTAATTCGATGATTTTCTCCCCTTAAAAAAATCATTTGTAATAAATATACATAAGCATTAACGCTTATAAATCAGAGCTATCAATAATCCATAGCCAAATTTTAAAGGAAAATCCCAAGCGTTTTAGGTAATCACATTTTAATGGAGCCACACGGCTCATATAAATATTTACACGTGTCGTATCCAAAGTTCAACTGAATTCGGAAGCGAGAACCAGGAAAGGTAAACCCCTTACCAAAAAGAGTTTGTAATTATTTAAATTAATTTACCTAAATAAGAACAGTCGGGATCAAAATATTAATTGCTTTAATTAATTTTTGAAAATACTTTGTTTCTTTATTTGATTTATAAAATTTAACTTATATGCGTTAGGTACTATGATATCTACACATTATATTAGTCTATCATCTTGTCTAATTACATCGAAATCGTTTCAGTATTTAAGGCAATTTACTTTTAAATTAAGGACTAAACAACTCCATATTATTTGTATTTGAGTTAGAAGAAATCTTGCTTCACTTTATTCTTTCAAATTTAGCTGTAAGAATAGTTTGTTTCTATTAGACATGAAATTTAGTCGTTTTTAAGAAAACTCAGTAGTAACACGGAGTCTGGAACTGTGCCCGGTATATGGCAATAGGCTCACCCCCTATTACATGTGACTCATAACTTAAATAGTGAAAAGTGGGTGTTACGTTGTACAATGACATTAACTGCCTTAATGTGCACCTCTGCCTACCCCTTCGGGGATAAAAGGCGTGATGTTATTTATTGTATTTCTATTATTAATCGTGAGTGAAAGTTTTGTTTATAAATTAAATTATTTTGGTGTCAAAAATGTTTACCCGTGACTGTTCATTCCGCCACCAAAACCACTTAACAAATTTTGAATCAATTAATTTGACCTTAAGCGTCGAGGTTGGCTAACTCGAGAATTTTGTCCGACCACAGAGTTGACAATAGATTTCCTGATTTGTTTGGAGTTCCGTGATTTGATCATAATGTTATAATTTAGTTGACATTTTAACACCAACAGATGCTTTCAAAGGTTTAGACTACACCTGTTTTACTGAAAGAAACATTGTTTTATTTTGTTAACTAGAACATTGAGGTTAAAGTTATGTTTTGTTTTTTTATTGGATAAGCCGGTAATCGAGCAGATGGATCACTTGATGGTAAGCAATCGGCGTCGGCCATGGACACCAGAAACGCCAGAGGTGTTACAAGTGCGTTACCGGCCTTTTGAGGATTGTTAGGGATTCAGGAAGTGGGGAAGGGGGGGGGGTAATTAGTCCTCCGTTAACCTCACTCACATGACGAAACACAACACAAGCGAGCCCGAGCTCCCACTCAGGTCGAGCCGGCCCGTTCGTGCCGAAGCATGGCTCTCCCACGCTTAATCATGATTATTGTCGCTTTGAATCTTTAGAAGTAAAAACTACAATAAACTACAACTACCTGGATGTGATATAAATTTCATAACTACAGGTGCAATATTATACAATATTTTGGAATCTGTAATTCCGATGAACATTACGGTACACAGACATCTACATGTTTGTATTGCACTGAGCTCCTGCAGCAATTCTGCTACAACATACAAGCAATATGAAATAGTTATAGATGATCACGGCCTTACGTGCTCCTCAAGGCACGAAGGCGCCTCAAGCATCAAGACATTGAGACCGTTCCATCATCTCTAAATGTAAGCTTTACCTTAAGAGCTGTCCATAGTAACTTAGCCACGAGTTTTACGTATACTTTATGAAAATAAAGCCGTCTTTTCTTATATAACTGTATACTATACTCCAACCTTTCCTTACTTGATGCCGTTATGTAAATAAGGGCTGACGTTAAATTAATTTATCTTCATTCCCTAGTACGTGGCACGTTGTTTAGTTTTGTCTTATGAAGCTATTTTAGGGGGTGCCAGAAACTCCGTGTATAATTCATTATCATTACACTGTCTGTTTTGTGAATGCAGTATGAAGATGGATCTTTACGGGTTTTAGGTGAAAAAGTGTTTCTTTTGTACTTTTTCCTGTGTTAAAGGGTTGGGAAGTGAAGTTGTTCGGTCTTTCTTTTTGTAATATTCTTTTATACTATTTTCTGTTTTCTTGGAAATCATACTTACGGTTTCACGGTACTTTCTCGCGATTGTGTTTTTGATCTCAACTTTGTGTTCTTCCCAGTAACATTATCTGACGAGAAATTTATTACATCTCGTCTGTAGGTACTTCTATTCGTCTTGTCTATTCTAACCAAGAAAAGCTAGAAGCCCTGCTATTACTAACATTTCTAGTATATTTAACGGAGTTCAACAACAATTCCAGTGCCTTCAGGATACTTGCTAGTACCTAATTCTCTTAGGAAAATTTTGACGCAAGCGCAAACGAAATCTTTGGGCTAATATTCCAGTACCACAGTTATGACATTGTGTACGCTCACCATTTAGAGCTTTGAGTGTATATTCATAGTCACGTAAATTTCTGAGCTAAACAATGAGCTGTTGTGAAGACATGCACCCTCTAATATAGCCACGAAAACACCACGTAATGTTTACCACGCCAGCAAAATAAACCAACCTTATAAATACATTGAACAACTATGAGATAGTATTTACACTAACTCGTGTAAAACAGAAGTTTAACTGAACACGTTAAAGTTAGAAACTGATCCTAGAAGATAGGTTAAGTAAAGTTACTAGACAAATAATAGTTGGTTGGTTCATCTCACATTAGCATAGTTGCTTAGGAAAAACCTTGAATGTCTGAACACAGTATTGAAGTTTGATCCCTAACTCAGGTAGGAGGATGGAGTTTTGCGAGGCTAACTTTAAGTCCTAACACGAGGGTTAAAGTTAGGTTTTGGGCGCATGCCTCACGGCGGCGAGACATACCACCGCCCAGCTGCGGCCTAGATGTGGCGCAACGGTCCATTATTGTCTTTGCTCGGACGCACCCCTAACGGAGTGAAAGCGAACCCCCCAACGACAGTGAACAACTAGCCGCGAGGGCGCACAGCCGCTGTTCCGCGAGGCACCAGGTTACATTAACTAATTTTAAGTTTACCCTTGTTTGTGTAGTTTTATGGACACCTTTTCGGTTAAAAAACGATTTCACTATAGTTTTCGCGCATTCGAACCTCATTTCCATCTCACAACCTGACGTAGAGGCTGCAATAAAAAGCCCAACGTTAGATTAATAATTATAGTTTTAAAGTATAGAAGTTCAGAGTTGTCTGGTGATACTGTGACACTTCTGACGTGTCATTTTATTCCAAGCTTTCTGTGTAGGGAATTAGACACGTTTTGTTATGAAATATGGTATGTTTGCCCTCGTGGTACAGTTAATGTTTGTAGTTTTGTTTACAATGCTGCAGACTAATGTTTATGTATCGATGTAATTTAATTTACTTATTGGGAACATTCTTCACCAATTTTCTCTTTCGAAACTTTATACTTAATTATGTTGGTTGTTGGTTGGTCACCGTTAAGACCTCATGTGACTATTTTTACGACAGTCATATTATTATGATTTTTTTTAAGGTAATAAGTAATAATTAAACTGAACAAAGAACCAAAGACTGTTGATGAAGCGAAAAAGGTATGTAAGAATCGTAGAAATTGGCGTTCCATAGTATTTTCCTACCCCCATGGACGATAGGTTATCGGTGTATGTGAATTACATTTCAAATACTTTCAATCCACTTGATGATGTATATAAAAAAATGGTTTATCTCATTCTGACATTTGACGCAAAAAGTCTACATTGGTGTAGGCGGACAAGTAAACTATAATCGAGTAAAGCTTGTCAATCATTCCTTATCTTCTTACCTTAGGGCTTAAACAAAATGTCACAGAAGGGCATGCCCATTTCTGAAGAGGTTATTGTTCTAAAGTACAATCGCCCTTTGCAAAAACACGAACACGTTACATGACGAAGATTACATAATTACATACCTATACATTATTATATGATCTGAAACATCGCAAAATATAATAAAAAAACTATTAAGAAACATGATAAATTACTTAAAGTTTTAGTTTTAGATCGTTTTTGCTACATGTTGAGCCTAGTTGACGGCTTACTCACATAATTATTTGTCGAGGAACTCGACTAGTTTCTAGTCGCGGGTCGCGAAATGCTGCTCATGATTATGCGCCTCTAGCATGGCTTGAAACTAGTCGAGTTCTAATTACGTGAGTTAGCCGAAAAACATAATTATCAATTTACTATGTCTCATAAGTGACAACATAAATCTAGTTGACATATTTTTTTTACAAAGTCGAAAAAATATTGGTATATGCAAAATAAATCCATTATTTTTAGTAACGAAGGATTAATCTCCAAATATGCTACGAAGTGAATGACAATATATCCTCAAACCAATATCAGCTAATGCATGTTGCAATAAAAAACTTCATACCCAGTGTAACGGGAGGGTTGGCTTATATATTACGTCCTCACTACACGTAAATGGTATCTTCACCATATGGCGGAATATTCTTAAAAGAAAAGATCTCCTTCGCTACCATTAGCGCGGCATATGGGGATGTTTAAAGCGTGGAAAATATTAGAACCGCACTATAATATTATTATAATGGCTGCGAAAGTTTTGTTGGCTTACTAAATAGTTTTACTTTAAAGTATGTTTTTTTAAGTTCCAGTGTTACTGAATTATCAGAGTTCATTATTGGATCTCTTTCCACAATATTGTACTAATATTTTTATTATTGTTATGTTAATGTGGGATGCTTTATGACATTGAATGATTATCATCAACAACCTATAAGTGGCCACTGCTGACCGACTCTTCTCACGCGGAGAAGGTTTGAATATTAATCACCACACTTGCTCAATGCGGGTTGGTGATTCCAAACTTATCATTAGAATTTATAAGCCTAGGATTCCTCACGATATTTTCCTTCACCATTTCTCAGTGTTGCCTAGAAAATCTTAGCACTAGAAAGACCAAGGCAGTAAAATTGACCGCAAGGCAATTTCATTGTTAAATATTTTGCAAACTATGTTTTAGTTGCTTTTAATATTTTATGACTTTTCCTAATTTGCTATTCTAAGGCTTAATCTATATTTATAAAAAAATAACTATATGTTGTATTTGAGTTTCGATTACAAATACCTACTACACCGCGCACCGTCAATGTGACGGTATACATATAAAGACAGCGATAAGAATAGTGAACAACGATCTCTTCAAACTAAAGTGGGTACTTTTGTTTTTATTTATGTTGGGTTGAATTCTGACTAATTTATTAGTACCTAACTTGTTTACATTTTATATTAGGCATTGGTTGCGTTCGCTGAGCAGTCGTGTGGCAAGTGACGGCACAGAAAGGACTTTTTGTTTCTCCAAACGCCAGTGAAGAGGGACGTCGTAGCTAGGGCCAAAACGTAACCTCTGACAACTTTTTCACATCACTAAATTCGGCTAAAACACTATTGGTCGAAGACTAGCATTGTTGGAACAATGCGGCGTGCAAGACGAGAAGTACCACTGATTTGTAGAGGTATTCATACTACAAGATATAAAACCTTCATAATGAAAACCGTCACCGATACAACCATTACTGTCTATCAAGGAAAACCTGGAACACATGTTATTATTTTGAGTACTCTGCACCTCAACATAAATATAGGTACTGACAAAAAAAGTTGCCTGAAACAATTGAATTTTACAATAAGTACAACAAAATTTGGAGAGAATGCCATATGGCATTAATGTCCGCCTTATGTACCATTACTTGTTTGTGTGTACATTAAAGTTAAAAAAAAAAAAAAAAAAAAATTTAGTGTAAACATCAGCGATCAAATGGCACGCAAGTACACCGTAAGAGCTGGAAGTCGGGGATGGCCTGTCATGTATTTTACAATTTACTTGATTTAGTAGCTATAAACTCGTGGAATCTTTATCAAAAAGTTACTAGGAATAAAAAATTATCGTCATGATATCATCATTCAACTACTGAGCGTACTACGTGAAGAGTATGTGAAAAAAATCCACTTCAACTATGACACAGCATCAAGAAACTAATTCTAAAACAAGTGTACCATCTACTAAAAACAATAAGAGGCGGTAATGTCAAATTAACAGTAATTGTAAAAAAATGAAAAAAATATGTTTAAACTGCATTATCTCTAAAAAAAAACCTGTTTGTGGAAAATGTAGAAAAAAGTTTAAAAACGATTAGATACTTGCTACAAATGTTACTCAATTTAATGCAAATACCTTACATTTATATTAAGTATTTGTATTTTATTTTAATGCAAAATATGCAATAATTTCATAAGTATTCTGACTTAATCTCTAGTACCGTCAAATTGATCGCTGCGGTCTTTGAAGGTATAGCATGAAGCCTGGCCCTTCTAGTGTTAAAAAGTACTCGGAAAAAGTGACATTGGTACTTGCCGTCGAAGCGTTTTAAAGCTCCGCGTCACCACGATAATGAGTAGGTGATCTTTACTAGCTATGGTTTATATACTATAAATCGATCAGAAAGACACTTTAATGTATGAAAAACTTGATAAATGTCGCAAAACACAAACAAAAATTGAAAAACTCTGTGCGGAAAAATATCAACTCCAACAAACTCGATTTTATAAACAGAACAGCATTAGTTTCGCTATAAATTCCTTCAGCTCTAACTACAAAATTATTTCCGCAACTCACAGTCATTTTCAATTGTTCCAAATCGTAATACGCAATGAATGGCATTATGAGGTACCGCGCCAAGGATTTCGTAAACTCACGTAATAGCAATATTGTCTCTTAATGTCCTAGTTTCAAGAACTTATATGCTCTGCATGTATTTGCGCTGCACGAAATGGATGCTTCTTGCATAATGCCGTTAGTTATTCGAAGCTTGCTCGCAAGCATTTTATTAGTTTCCGTTCTAAGAATACCGCTGTGGTTTTGATGCAAAGTAGACCTACACAGATTGAAGACTAAGTTTTCATATTAGATACGGATTTTGTATGCTGTTCAGTTTTTTTATGAGATTTAGCAGATTTGGTTTTGATTTTTGTTTCTACAGACTCCATTTCGTCTAGATTTATGATATTCCTATTTTTTGGTCATCATTCAGTAATGAATACAGTTATTGATGCCCACTGCTTAACTGAAACATACCCTTTATTAACAACGTTAAACTATTAATCACAAGGAAATTGAAAAAAAGGCGGACATATTTTTTTTATTTTTTTTTAAAGGGGGGAAAATCATTTAATGACTGCTCCCGCCTGGGTGAGGCGGGAGGGAGTGTCAGACTCTTACTGACTAAAAACCACCCTGTGCCTTCTCCTGCACGTCGAGTCGGAGCCCCGGTTACCCGTTAGGTTCTCCGCGACAAGGCGGACATAGTCTCTGGTAACAACGACTGTGGCACCTTACTACTATAGACTTACGCGCGGAATACACACACATTGACACGAAGGACATCTGTCACGTGACATGGCCCGTCATTACACTTCATACATTACGGTGTTGCAAGTACACGCACACGTAAATACACTACTGACATTTTGGTGATACAATCATTTCTAAGTTACATCACGTTCGTGTTTTTTAAACGTCCTTGATTTAATAAGCGTTATGAAATGTGCAGTTCGCAGAATCACGAACACTATTATTACCTCAAAGACTTCAGATTAAGCCACAAATAAACGAAAAATCTAAAAATGAAAATAGGTACCCTTTGTCTGACATTGAAAATAAACTTGTATTTTTCCATGACAGCCTTATCTTATTTTAATCTACAAGCAAGTTAAAGCAATTACGTTTTGTCATTCCAAACAAAAGATTGCTTCTTTGTAACTTAGATGAATAATGTCATGGAGTCGGTTGTTTCGACTTTAAAAGGAATGATTTTGCCACGTGACGTAAGATTAACGGAGGCCCAATTCTTTCCTCCTAATCCTTAACACTCTAAAACTCAAATTCCAACCCCGAAAAGGTTAGCAACGTACTTGTAATTACTCTGGTGAACCGAGTGTCCATGGGAACCGCGAACTTTTGAACCGAGTGTCCATGGGCCGATTGCTTACCATCAGGTGATTCGTCTAGTCGGCTTTTATTTTATTTCTTTTATGGGGGGAAAATCATCGAATGACTGCTCCCACCTTTAGTTTCAGACTTTTACTGACTATAAACCTACCTTCCTACTACTGTACTTCGAGCAGGACCCCCGGTAACCCGTTAGGTTGTACGCGACATCCATCTGGTCGTTTACCGGCCTATCTCAACCCTGAAAAGGATGACAACGCATGTGTGACTACGCTGGTGTTGCGGATGTCTATAAGCAGTACTAATGGATTATCATCACGAGTTCCATCTGTTCGTTTGTCAGCTATCCTAATAGTTAGGCAAAGGTTGTTCGGGAAATATTTGAACGGTTTTAGGTAAAAGTTTGGTTCCGCGGTCGAGTAACTGGCTGGCAGCTCAAACGCTTGTTTAGCTAACAGTACAAATATTTGCATGGCCCAGTACCTACATCTGTTTCTGTGTTTTGGGTTGATGTTTAATATAAATGATTATAACAGAAAATATCTTTTATTCTGCGAAGGGTTTGGCAACAGTGGTTTTTTTTTATACAACATGTAACTTAATAACGCACATTCTGAAAATAGTTTGTTCAGAATCGTTAACTGAATCGATTTATATAATTTTAGTATAGGTAATTTTTTATCCCATGAAATAATTTAAACTACGGAAATTATTGTCATATTAACCCTGTATTGTTAAAACAAATCGAAATGGACCGTAAGTCAAAGCAATAAGACTTTTAAAATCGCAGTTTTATTTGTATTCATACAAATTTTATCATTCAATACAAAATAAAGAAAAATAAACCTTATGACAAGACCAGTAAAGATGCATATACATGTTAAATTAAAAATTTAGTGTATGTTTTATGATTACAACATAATATTCTAATTGGGGTGTTTGAGAGTGTGCGTTAATTACGTTACATGTTGTATATATTTAATGGGCCAACCTTTGACCACTATTTGGCCTGGTGGTAAGTGATGATGTGGTCTACGATGGAACACGTCGTCCTATAAGCAACCTATTCACTCGGGCCTTAGAAATCGGAAATATAGACTCTGGCAAAGAATTCCACTCCTTAGCAGTACGAATATAAAAAAATAAATGAAATGAAAATATATCGTCACGTCAGACTTTTGGCTCAAAACCAAATACAAAGATGTTTATTATACCTAGAGGAAATTTTAAAACACCGATCCTGATCTGGAAATTGAATTCCAGTTTCATTTTTTTTTTATCGCAGGGCCGTGGCAGAAAAGCACACCACCTGATGGTAAGCGGTTACCGTGGAGTATGTACGCCTGCAACACTTGGGGCATTACAATTACATCATTGCTCGGTGTAAATGCCGAATTATACATGTTTTTACTCGTAGTAATATTTTTTATCATTATTTACTTATCATCATATTCTTATAACTTCAGACTGCACAAATCGTCAGTAATCTGCAAATTAGTAAAGTTATTATTAGGTTTGTCGATTTCAAAATCAATCTCCGGATTGTACGAAGTAGCTATTGTGAGTTTCCGGTTCCAAAATTCTCATTATTAGCTGGGACTAGTCTATTGTGTTCGGTGTATTGAAATAAGCTAACAGAGATAGCTATAGTCTATATCTATTACAAGATAATTGTGGTAAGTATTGAAAAGAACCGAAGTAAAGTCACAAGAGAATTTATTAGTGTGTAGTTTTTGGTAAAACATCTGCTCAAACATTGTTATCAGAAAATTCTCAAAAGACCAATAATTCTCAAAGCTAATACGATCACATGACCGATTAATTATAATAAATTTCCAACACCAACATTAAGTCAACTATGTACCTCTATATGTATATCTACATTGTATATTTAACAAAAAAATAAATGGGATAGATTACTCGAAAAGATAAAACGGGGTAGAAAAGATTAAGAACACGAAAAAGATATTCGCCGGAAAACAGTAGGAGAACGACCGTAATTACGGCAAAAAGCCTCTTTAAAAATAATTGTAAGGGGATCTTTTATCATCCCCAGAATTTAAGGCGACTGTAAAATTCATCCAAATTGAATTTTGTAGACACATTTAATACGACTAAGTGTTATATGAAAAGGATGGACGGCAGCTTTGCATAAGGTATTATTGTGTATAAGAATATTTTCCTGTCCCTGCTTTTTTGCTTCTTCATAAGTGTGGGAGAGCCATGCTTCGGCACGAATGGGCCGGCTCGACCGGAGTGATACCACGGCCTCACAGAAAACAGACGTGAAAGAACGCTTGCGTTGCATTTCGTCGTGTGAGTGAGGTTACCGGAGGCCGGATAATCCCCTTCCTCAGTCTCCCTAATCCCCGAATCCCCCACAATCCTCAAACTCATAATTACCAAAAGGCCGGTAACGCACTTGTAACGACTCTGGTGTTCTAGGTGTCCATGGGCGACGCCGATTGCTTACTATTAGGTGATCCATCTGCCCGTTTACCGGTTGATCTCATAAAAAAAGTAGATAACATAAAAATCTTACACTTTAGTCTCAAGTTGTAATTTACTTATTATCGAATCAGGTACACGTTGTTTATTTTTGTTGTTGTCCTATTTTATTTGGGTTTCCTTTCCTTACTTAAAAATTAATTATTTCGACTGTTTCATACATTACAATGTTAAAAAATAATCACACTTTTATGAATCGATTTTATGACCAACTTGGTATTTTTCAAGCAAATTTTTAAGAAATAAGTATGTTGTTTGACACTAAAAACTTTACCATTATAATTATATAATAATAATATATTTATATAAAGTTTTTAGGGTTAAATACTATTTGACTAACGATAAATATAGTTACTATAAATTCGAGTATTTCTATACCACAAAACTATAACACTTGAAAACAGCTTACTTCGTTCGTAGTCATTTATAAGACACTACATATTATTATACAATTTCTTGTATAGAATATAGAGTTCAATTTCGCCAAACCTCCTTAAGGCAGTTTCAGCTGCAATATGAAATTTGAATTAAGTAATAATTGGTGGTCGTAAAATTTATTACTTACGTTTTTATCTCCTTCAATTATAATTTTGATGGTTGCGATACTTGCGATTCATGATCGAAATATTCTGATTACTTACTGTTATGAACCAGTAATATAATGCTTTAGCTGTAATTTGATTAGTGTTATAATTTCATGTCGATTAATTACACTATTAAAAAAACAACATACTAATATTAGTGTTATTTTCTCTTAAACGTAATTTTTAGACTCGTGACGTTTTTTTTTCTCTCTTTTTAAAGAACGTTGCCCCACACTAGAATTTTCTCCTGTATCGCGGGTGCGTTTACAAACCTACAAGTTCACATACACATGACACCCAGACCCGATACAACAATCTGTGAATTACACAAAGAATTGTTCTGTGCGAGAATCAAACCCGCGACACGTTGCACGGCAGTCAGTTGCCCAATCAGCGCGAACCGTGCAGTCGAGTCATTTTTGCAATTATAGACCTGTATTGTGAAAAAGTAAAAAGTTTTAGTTGCGTCGAAAAAAAATATAATATATCATACTAGTAGTAACCCATGGGTTATTCCAGACGATAATCTACTCCAGTTCCAAATTTAAAGTCGATTCCTTCAGCCATTTTGACGTGAGGGAGTAACAAACACTCACACACACACACTCACACAAACACACTCACACATATGTACTTACTCAGAAACTTCCGCATTTATACAATTAGTAGGATAGGATATACCACATCATATTATGATAGTATTATACGTTTTTGAACAACTTGTACGTATTGCAGTACGCTATTATGTCATAATTACCTTAGCTACAAAATTGTTTTCATTGTCTAACATTACTTTACATTATTTACTACATAATCAAGCGTACATTAAAACAGTAAATAAACGAACAATGAACTCTAACTTACCAAAATAAAATCATTCATAAAATTGAAACAATTCTATGCCACATTTGTTTTTAATACCACATAAAACATTGGTAACACAGTAATAAAATATTCATTCGTACTAAAAATAAATAAAAAGTTCACGTCGTACATTATACGGTGACCCTGTAATTTGTTTTTAGGAAATCATCAGCACTGTTTGTTATTTTTAATAAAACAATATATGAATGTTTTCTGTTTTAATTCATTTTTTATTTTTGTTGTATAGAAATGTTGAAACACAACAGTTTTGATTTTAATATTTTCTGTAACGGTGCTAAATCTGTAATTATGATAACAAACTTCAAAGGATGACTGACAGAGAATGTTGTTAGTATAAAGTATTTCGATATACCAATATGCATTATCAACAATGAGTGTAAATGAGTATAAGTGGCCACTGCTGACCAAAAGCCTCTTCTCGCATGGAGAAGCGTTGAGCTTTAATCACTTCAAAAGTAATAATTGAAAGTTACTACTATATAATTATACAGTTTTACAGAGAAGTTTGAGAGTGTGGATATATTTAATTTGTCAAAGGTATCCTTTCGTAAGTCGCTTATACAAATACTCACTAGTGCGTGACTCTTATAACATTATTATTCTTCTTAATTATTGCTTTATAAAAAAATGTCCTTGATTGTTTAATTTTATTTTATATTGCTCACTCTCCTACTTTTACCTAACGCATGCTGAAAAACTCTGTTATTGGCTTAAGTTTCCATGCCTTGTCATTATTATAGATGTAGCATTTACTAAATAAGCTGTTGAGTTTTCTGTAATAAAAATAAATAAATAAATACATTTTTACTACTTAGGTACTGCTTTATGATACCATAAAAATGCATTCTCAACTACTAGGTTGTGTAGGATACTGGTATGAGTACAGTTTTAGAATCTGTTTTAACAAAAATGTTATAGAATATTTTGAAACTTTGATTGATTTAGAATGAAGATGGGATTTCTGTCGAAGCAGTGACATTTTACCAAATAATTGATTTAGTACAAATAACATATTCTGATAATATAATTAAATATTGTAATATTTTTCATACAACCAAAGCAATTGTATGTATAAAAACCAATAAACAAGAATCGGACAAAAAAGGGAGTCGTTGCACTGAACATCTCTGTTGTCCCGTTTAATTAATAAACTAAGTCATATTTTATTCAACATTTCAATACAGTTTACAATGAAAAACTTAAACACGACTAACAGGACTTAGAAACTAAGACAAACTGCAATGTTCAACGTTTACCGCTTCAGACTCTGAATAAACCTAAAGTCGCCGTCAAACGGACAAAGCTTAACTAATTGTAAATACTATTACAAAGTTAAAGATCACTGTACAACAGGTAGTGAGAGTGTAACTTTGGCCTAAGTTGTACGAGCAACCATTCGTGTGAACGTGGCTTTATGTGTTGTACGCGACACGCAAGTTTGTTGTTATTAGATGTATTAGGTAAGGTTTGTTTGCTTGTCCACGTAGCTGTAAATAAGTATGGTAAATTCATGAATTCATTTTTTAAAACCTATTCCAAACGAAGAAAAGATCGCATATTGTACTAAGTAGCTATGGATATGGGCCAAATGAAGAAGACACAATAACAAAATTTCAGCACAATCAGTTGAAGATATCTGCATTGAAATTCAATTGCAAGATTCCACTTCGCATTCATACATATACACGTTAAATAAAGCTTGTAAAAATAAAAACCAAAACGAAAGTAATACCGCACTGAAAATAAAACGACCAACAACCGACGACGTATTTTGAGATTCAGATAGTCCGGAAAGTCACAACAAACGGGTCGGCTCCAAAGAAAAAAGGCACATTGAGTGAAGAAAAAGTTTTTAGTTTGCTATAGAGAGAGCAAAGCGGCGAGTAAAAAGAAGTCTCGAAGTAGCAACCTGCGCAAACAAAAAAGTCAAAATAGAAAAGCAACTGTTAAGTAATAAATTGTTTACTTTTTAAAAGAAAATAGTTTCATTGATAAAGAAAAATAACATACTGTACCTTAATTTTTTTATGGGATAAGCCGGGAAACGAGCAGACGGATCACCTGATGGTAAGCAATCGGTGCCGCCCATGGACATCTGAAACACCGAGGCGTTACAAGTGCGTTACCGGCCTTTTGGGAATTGGGAATTTAAGGATTTTCAAGGATTCGGGAATTGGAGAGACTGGGGAGGGGGGGGGTAATTGGGCCTCCGGTGGCCTCACTCATACAACGAAACACAACGCAAGTCTTGTTTCACGTCGGTTTTCTGTGAGGCCGTGGTATCACTCCGGTCGAGCCGGCCCATTCGTGCCGAGGAATTGGCTCTTTCACACTTAAGTGATCAGAATTTATATGATGTGTATGAATCGAAAACATTAATAATTGATTTTTACGATTGTCAATATTACCAATTATTTTAGACTTATGCCCGTAACTTAAACGTACTTTTGACGCATGTCAATTATGTATGTTTAACTTCTCCAGTATTACGAATGCTCAAGATTTCAAGATTTTTTTTAATGGGGGAAGATATCGAATGACTTCTCCCGCCTGGGTGAGGCGCGAGAGAGTGTCAGACGAGCCAGAGCCCCGGTAATCTTGTGCGTTCTCAAGTTGTTCTCTTGTACGGAGTTCACGTGGTGGTCTGATGACTCTTTGAGGCGCGCGTGAGCGCCTTGCGCTCAGAGAATGCCCAAGGATGGCGTTGATCATTTACTATTATAGGTTATTTGTTTATTCATTTTTCATCCATCACTATTATATTATAAAATAATCATAGGTGTATTTTTTGACCTATAAGTGTAACTACTTAACTTTCATATTCAGCATCGCTTCTTGCAAATACCGATTGAGGATGAAACGAGGTACATGACGAAGCGTTCTTGAATACGACATTAACAACAAAATATTTGTAGAAATCGGTACAAAATTAAATAGAGCCTTTAAGAAATAGTCCGTCCATTGTTAAAGAGAATATAAATAATTTTGTCGTGCAAACGAAGCATTTCAGGAGTTATTCATTCAAAAATTGTTACTCAGAGAAAAGCATGCCGCTTTTGTAAAACATTTGTCATTATAATCACCCAAAGCTGCCGTCTGTGGTAATAAAATTATTTCACAGTAAACATTTTGAAAATTAAATTTTAAAGACTTCTCACTTGGAGTAATGGCTCGTTTTAAGTACGGACGTGACGTAATAAGTTAACGCCCTTAAAACTTTATGGACGTGTACTCGTATTTTTTAATAGATGGTGATTTATTGGTCCATGCTGTAGGAGTTGTTATCTCATTATTCATCGATAATTAACGAATCAAGTAAAAAAGCAAAAAGTAATAAGAAATATGATACACTTCTGCCGATTCGGTTCATCGATGGATCTTTAACGTACGCCAGAATTTTGAGTCATCATGATCCATTCCTTCAAGATGCATTCTATTATGTAAAGTAATTGCCACTGACTATTATTACTGATATTATTCAATTCATCTCACAAAAAATAAAAACAGTGGCTAATCATTTAGTATTCATCTAAGATTATATAAGTTGATTTCTAATTATTTATTTAGTGCTTTTTATAAATTAAAACTACTTTTATCTTTTAATAAACCTAACATCTTCTAATAAAACTATTTCTCGTCTTCGCAAACGGAATTAAAATGAACAACCATAGCAATTCGTTTCCATCTCTAAACTCGAGTAATAAAATGTTAGAAACACAAAACCTCACTTCATTTTGCTACCGAATCCGTTTTACCTGCTAACGTGAAAATAGAGGTATATTTGTGCGTAGGGCTGCCAGTCACGTAGTAACTTTTGAGTTAATTCATTTTAATCTTCGTTTTATAAATTAGCGGGATCAAATTTTTCTGACAATACAATTTTTTTTAGTCAAAAAAATATTTATTTTTTGTTTTTTTTATGAATTGCACTAATTGACGTACTGAGCGACGTGAAGTAAAGTAAGTAAGTACGTCAATTAATGCTAATTAAACATTGACAGTATGTAATTGCACAAATGAAAATACATAACATAACATAACTTCACGCCTTTTATCCCTGAAGGGGTAGGCAGAGGTGTACATTACGGCGCTTAATGCCACTTTACAACGTGACACCCACTTTTCACCATATATCGGGCATACCTCCAGACTTCGTGCTACTACTGAGAATTTAAAAAACTAAGTACTACTTTTCCCGACTCGGAAATTGAACCCGAGATACCTTGCCCGGCAGTCATACTTGTGACCAACGAGGCAGTCAAAAAATAAAAATACATAGTTTATTTTAAGTTAAATGCACAGTTAGCGCGGTCGCTGGGCAACCGGTATGGAGCAACTCTTTGTGTAATCCACAAATTGTTGTTTCGAGTCTGGGTGTCATGTGTATGCGAACTTGTATGTTTGCAAATTTGCAAACGCACCCACGACACAGGAGAAAATCCTAGTGTAAGGCAACGGTTTATAAAAAGAAGTATTTTGGCTCGATAGACACATACGATATGATAGGTAATAAACATGATAAGAAACAATCTCGCGTGCGTGCCAACCATAAGACGGTAAAGTCAAAGTTCTCCTAATACGTTCTTATTTATTACCTGTTACTATCTATATAGCCAAACCATGTCGAAATTGTAATGATTCAAAGGGCCTTACAAATTGCAACGAAGCACCATTACTGTACTAGCTTACCCCAATGCGATGTCCGGGAAAAACAAATTCCAAACCCCTTTTTACCCCCATTAAGTGTAGCGGAGAATCCCTTCTTGGAACACGCTTACGTAGGGAACTAGTTATGGATTTCCTTTTAGGATAGATTTTTTAAAAGCGTCGGTAGTTTTTTGTATAATTTAATCATAACTCTGGTAAGTTTTCATGGAGGTTAAGTTCTTGTATAGTACCAATGTGACTTTTCCAAGTTATATGTACTTTCTAAGATAATTTAGATACCACTGACGGTGAAGGAAAACATCGTGAGGAAACCTGGGCTTATAATTTCCAATCATAAGTTTGAAGCTGCCAACCCGCATTAAGCAAGCATGGTGATTAATGCCCAAAAAGCTCTTAATGTGAGAAGAGGTTTTACTCAACAGTGAGCATTTATATGCTGTTGCTGATGATGATGATGAAGTTCTTATATGAATTAATGGAAATTGTTGTTTAATTTCTGATACATTCGATTTGTTTTTGATGGGATAGTAGGCTGCCGTAGTATTGTTAAGGTTAATTTGCGTAATATCGCATCATGTTCTTATCGAATCTTAATGACTGCTAAGATTTTTTAAACTGAGAATCTTAAGAATGCTTGTAGTCATTGTGTACCGCAATTTGGACTTTATTATTAAAATACTTAAAAACTTCTTATTCATGACATCCTCAGAGTCACCGATTCATGGTGGATATCTCACCTATTTGCACAAAGTGCTTTGCTTCAAGCTTCCTTGTGGGTACTGCTAAGGAGTGGAATTCTTTGCTAGAGCTTGTGTTTTCTGAAGGATATAACTTGAGTGTCTTCAAGGCCCGTGTGAATAAATTGCGTAAAGGCAGATATGATCCATTTTAGGCCGGCATCATTGCTTACCACCAGGCGAGATAGTGGCCAAACGTCGACTCATCAGATATAACATAACATAACATAATATCACGCCTTTTGTCCTCGGCAGAGGTGCACATTATGCCACTGTACAATGTAACACACACTTTTCACTATTTATGTTATGAGTCCCATGTAATAGGAGGTGTGCCAAAGCACAATTCCAGACTCCGCGTAACTAAGAATTTTTAAAAAACCCAGTAATACTTAACCCGACCTGGGAATCGAACCCGAGACACCTGGCCCGGCAGTCGCACTTGCGACCACTAGGCCAACGAGACAGTCAGTCAGATATACCTCTATAAAAAAATTATGCTGAAGAATCTTAAAAACATTTATTGATTCTGATATAACATTGTAGCCTTATTTTTTTTCAAAGAGTAGCCTCGATTAAAGAAAGGAAAGGTTCCATTGAAAAGATACAAATGACACACATCTCGTCCCATACAAATTAAATACCATTCATACAAAGAATAATTTCCTTCATTTTCATTTGTTACCGAATCTTCTGATAACGGGAGTTGTGTGCAATCAATTATACGCCATATTACTTGCGTAACAAACACGAAATTGGTATGTTAAATAATGGAGCTGTTAATTGTTGTTCCGTACATGAGTTGGGTAATGTATTCATGGGTGATAATAGATTATGAGTGCTTAATAAAGTACGTCGATGTTTTATGTATTGTTCAAACGACTGTTTTGTTTGCTCAGTGGGAGCGTGCAGAGTTATGGGGCTTAAGGGTTGGGCACGAAAATTATCGGTTATTGTGTTAATAAAACGGTAAAGGTTGTAAACGTAAAAATGTTTGTTCAGTGTTGGTCTTAACTATTATTTTTCAAAATGTTTAAAAAAAAGTGTGGGAGAGCCATGCTTCGGCACGAATGGGCCGGCTCAACCGGAGTGATACCACGGACTCACAGAAATCCGACGTGAAACAACGCTTGCGTTGTATTTTTTCGTGTGAGTGAGGTTACCGGAGGCCCAATTACCCCCCTTCCTAGGCCCCGTCTCCCGCATCCCCGAATCCTCCACAATCCTCAAATTCCCAATTCCCAAAGAACCGGTAACGCACTTGTAACGCCTTGGTGTTTCGAGTGTCCATGGGCGGCGCCGATTGCTTACTATCAGGTGATCCGTTTGCTCGTTTACCGGCTTATGCTATAAAAAAATCAATAAGATATACACATTTCATCCAGCAATTTTAATAAAGTCAAATAAAGAACGAGTCTATAGTCAATACTGTAATACTCCATGGAAAGTTCAGATTTTATGATATATACTGCACTTATGGATTCAACAATTTCATATCTGTCTCCAATACTAGCATTAATTTACAAAATTAACAAAGACACTCAACCATCTAATCTAGAACAGAAACGTGTCATTTCTAGAATATTCCATTCCTGTGCACAGTTAACAGCAAACCAGATTGATTTCATAGTTCAGATAGCTGTACCGAGCGGAGTGCAAAATATTATACGTGTTTTAGACGGCGTCGCGGCAACGGCACGCTTAGGTACGTTGCCACTTGACTAGCGTTTTAGATTTGAAATCTGTTGAATAATCATAGATTTTGAAGGTTTTAACTAGAGAATTAATACATGCCTTTTATTTAGAACTGATGGGATTTTTTTTTTTAAGGGGGCAAAATCATCGAATGACTGCTCCCGCCTGGGTGAGGCGGGAGGGAGTGTCAGACTCCGAATCGGCATCGGCCCTATTGGGCCCCATCTGTGGTGGTCTGATGGCTCTTTGAGGCGCGCGCGGAACGCAGAACTGATGGGATAGGTGATAGAGTTGCAAATATAGTTGTTCAGCAAGGAGTATTATTCGAGTTCCAAAATCGAGTAAATATTTATTGTTTACATCAAAATCGTGGAGGACTAAGGGGGAGGCCTTTGCCCAGCAGTCGACGTCTTTCGGCTGTTGATGATGATGATGATGATGATGACACAAAATAAAAAAGTAATAAATTACAGAGGATCAAAGGAAAACCGAAATGATTTTAAATGAATTTGATTACTGAAATTAAAAAAATGAACCCTATGAATGATGATTCTAAATTGAAGTAAGATAATAGAATGGTCAGGTTTGCGAAATTGATCGACGTCAAAGATGCATCAGCAAATAATATTTTAATAAGTATTGGTGCGGATGCAAAATCAGCGATCTTCATATAGTGGCTGTAAGTATAAAATACTAGTCATAACAATTCATAAAAACAGACTGAAATTATCACAAAAGCAAACACTAAAACATAAAGTAAAATGCATTCCACAAAACACGTATGTAATGGAAACACTCATCAATTGAATCAACAGTAGCCATTTTTTACTAACCCCATGGTAGTCCCAACACGTATCACACGGGTAAACATTATGCATCAAATCAAAAACCTATTTGAACTTCGTCAACATTCATCAATTAAACCAGCTTTTGACAAACAAAACAGTAGCTAGAACAGGGAAAAAAGCTGGACAAGACTGAGTTAACCACACTCATTAATGGTTCTAGTAACCATGTTTTACTTTGAACCTATGAAGTTTTTCCATACATTTACTACATTACCTCTATATAGGGTAGCGTGACGTAATGACCTTCCACTCCTAAACTTAACTCCGTTTTATCTAACTATATATATAATTATATATATGTCTAAAATTTTTTTACTGATGACATTTTTAATTTTCATACACTCTATTATCTATTATTATCTATTACCATATTATACCAGCTTCTGAGGGTCGATGCCGATTCGGAGTCGCGGAGAACCTAACGGGTAATCGGGGCTCCGGCTCGACGTGCAGGAGAAGGAACGGGGTGGTTTTTAGTCAGTAAGAGTCTGACACTCCCTCCCGCCTCACCCAGGCGGGAGCAGTCATTAGATGATTTTCCCCCCTTAAAAAAAAATACCAGCTTCTGACAAACAGAGCAGTAGCCAGAATAGGAAAAAAAGCTGGACAAGAGTGAGTTAACAACACTCATTGAACATTATTATTATTATTATTATTATTATCTATTAAGTTTTACTTTGAACCAATGTTTTTTTCCATACGGTTGTCCAATAACGCAGTTTGCGACGATTATTAATCGATCGGTAGCTCGCCTGATGGTAAAAGATGGCTTAGCCTGACTCATTCATTCGGGACTCGGTGAAATCAATAATCTCTAGAAACACTGTCTCCGACAAAAAAATCTTCTCAGCAGTTATTTTAAAGTGATCTAGTGATCAGAACTTCTGCATAATGATTAACAACTTGATATCATAAAGCATTCCCAAGAAAGAGAGATTTTATTGACGAACGTGCAGGGGAAAATAAAATGAACAAATTTTTTGATACACGAAACCCTAAAAATGAAAAAAAAAGCCTCACCAATATTAATTCCGTTGTACTAAACGCTATACATTTGTTCACGAAGATATATGGTTGAAGGAACAAAGGTACGTTCCACCATATTAATTGAAGGTCATATATCATAACAATATGTTTTAACCAACGTTGACTTTTGAGTGTGGATAGCCATTATTGTATGCGGCATTTAAATTTAGAACAAGGGTCACTGTCATAATAAAAATGTAGGACTTTTGCTGTTTTATAGTAACGCTTGGCAATATACTAATATGGTATTTGGCAATAGACTCATCCCCTATGGGACTCATTACATAAATAGTAAAAAGTGGGCGTTACATTGTTCAGTGGTATTAAGTGCCGTAATGTTATATTAAAAACATTCGAATGTCAATTTTATTCTATATTTAAAAATTATCTGATGATTAAAGAATGGCCCATAATGAGGATTTACTAGTGACAAACAAAAATTTAACTAACAATATTTTATTGATAATTAGCTGACCCGGCAAATGTCGTACGACCTCAAACACCTTTTCTCATCTTTTAAACCTTTCCTGGACTTTCCAAAATAATTCAAGACCAAAATTAGCCAAATCAGTCCACCCGTTTTGAAGTTTTAGCGAAACGAATAGCAAATTTACTTTATTTATATACTTTATTTTATTAACAGTTCAACTCTAGATCAAAAATCATATATGGTTTTCGGTCTGGAGTTGAACTGTGACATTCATAGAATAGTTAAAATACTGACGAAAGTATTTCAGTTAAAGAAGAAGAAAGAAAGTAAAACCGTTTATTATGCCACGACACACATGTAGACAACAATTCGAGAACACACAAAAATAAGTTCATGGTGCGTCGCAGTGTATAAGGTTAAGTCATAATTTTTGAATTACAAATATTAATTATCAATGTAGGTGTTTAGTATAATATTACCTATATAAAGTAAAAAAATTTTCATCACACACAAAAAACCTTCTGTTAGTACAAGTTAGTGTTAGTCTAACAACGTAATGGTTAACCATACCGTAACCAATTTAATTTCGTTTCATTTCTATCCTAACGTACTCACAATGAAAGGTACGACTCCCTAAAACAGTTTGCATTAGCGAACTAGAAACACCAAACATCATTTTAATGTTTGAAACGTATGAAACCACTCAAGTTGATAGCACCATTTATGGGAATTCTGTAACAATACGGCTAGACTATAATTAAAAATATTTTGGAATAACTTATGTAGTATTATGTTAAAGGTTTTATTGTGAAACATAATATAATAAATACGAACAATAGACTTATTACACAAATGAGTACAAAAAATTTAAATAAAATACGCATGTATCGAAGGACAAGTGTGGGAGAGCCATGCTTCGGCACGAATGGGCCGGCTACTCGACCGGAGTGATACCACGGCCTCACAGAAAACCGACGTGAAGCAACGCTTGCGATGTGTTTCGTCATGTGAGTGAGGTTACCGGAGGCCCAGCTACCCTCCCCCCTTCCCCAATCTCCCCAATACCCGAAACCCCCACAATCCTCAACTCCTAATCCCCAAAAGGCCGGTAACGCATTTATAATGTTTTTGTTGTTCTAGGTGTCCATGGGCGACGCCGATTGTTTTTCTTTTCTCTTTTTAAAAAAACGTTGCTCCACACTAGGATTTTCTCCTGTGTCGTGGGTGCGTTTACAAACACACAAGTTCACATACACATTGACACCCAGACCCGAAACAACAATTTGTGGATCACACAAAGTGTTGTTCCGTGCAGGAATCGAACCCGCAACACGTTGCACGGCAGTCAGTTGCCCAGCCACCGCACCAACCGTGCAGTCGCGATTGCTTACCATCAGGTGATCTGTCTGCTCGTTTACCGGCTTATGCCATAAAAAAGGACCTTTTCGTTTTAAAACTTCAATCAGACATTTCAATAGAGTTTAAGTAACTATTCATTCCTATTTAATACACCCTGTGTTCGTTTAACGACTGCCTCGTTGGTCGAGTGAACTCGAGTGGTTGCAAGTGCGACTGCCGGGCAAGGGGTCTCGGGTTCGATTCCCGGGTCGGGCAAAGTATTACTGGGTTTTTAAAAAATTCTCAGTAGTAGCATGGAGTCTGGAATTGTTCCCGGTATATGGCAATAGGCTCACCCCCTATTACATGGGACTCATAACATAAATAGTGAAAAGTGCGTGTTACATTGTACAGTGGCAAAATGTACACCTCTGCGTACCCCTTCGGGGATAAAAGGCGTGATGTTATGTTATGTTATGTGTTCGTTTAATACCTATGATATTAAATGAACTTTATACTTTCACACTTACTGAAAAACCCAATCTCTCTAGCTCAATCTCATAAACGTCCATACTATAATGTTTATTAGTTACGCTTTCAAAGAAGAAATTCCGAGTAACTACCCATAACTTCATCAAATAAAATGACAAAATTGAGAAATCATATTAAAAAAGTTTCGACTGACTGCCTCGTTGGCCGAGTGGTCGCAAGTGCGACTGCCAGGCAAGGGGTCTCGGGTTCGATTCCTGGGTCGGGCTTCGGAGATAAAACGAGTGATGTTATGATAATATGTCATATACAAAAAGTCCTCCTATTGAAAATTGTTTGATTGCTAAGTTATCTCTTTGAATATCCACCGACGATAGCCACTTCAATAGTGGATGGGTCAGCCAGTTCATTTACCTGAAAGTAGCGTTATTAATTTCATATGAGCGCAATGTAGTCGCCATACTGTACTGTACTCTCAAGTTTGTTCCGTTTAATAATGGTTCGTTCGTAAAATTGCGGTGTGTAAAATTTAATGAGTCTTTTAATATTTTATGCGATGTACGCAAAATATATTTTATGTACATTATCACGTTCGTGTTTCGAAGCGTAAGCACAATCGTGTAATTAAAACAGTTATACGTCAGCTGTTTTGATGTTGGGAAGCTGTTTCTTGGTATTTTGTGTATAGAGAAGTTTCGAGACCGAAATTAAAGTCAGACAGTACGAAAATTGAAGGATTGTTCTCTTACACAGTTCGGAAATCATCATCAGCTTCTCTTAGTTCATTGCTAAATGTAGACCGATGCATAGAGAGTCAATATCACAATACGGAAGTCGTTTCTCGATTCATCGCATCTAGTGCATGAAATGCATACCATGATTTTTTTTTGATTGTGTTACATTCTTATTGATTTAATCCACCATAAACATGAAAATCGCCGCGACCGCACACGTTGCTCATGAGGAAGAGCCCCTCTGTGGCTCGAAACTAGTAGAGCTTTACACAGTATATTCACGTGAGTAACCCTCGATTGACAGTTAATGAAAAAAGTTATTTTTACCACTATAATCAAAACAAAACACTTCAATCCAGGATTCTTTGCATGAACAATGTCACTCTTAATAATATTATTACAATAAAAGCAGTCAACAAATATAATAATGTATCATAATAGTTCAAATCACAACTTTTTCGTTCAAGGGCTTGAGGGCAGCACGTTTTGTTCGACCTACGAGCAACAAACATTTGACCTGAGTACAAAACTGAGAATAATTCCAAATTGTTTCGTATTAGTTTTTAATGGTTTAATATTCTAAAGTGTATGTTATTTATATTATTTGTTTGACTATCAAATATATGTATAATGGTTGTAGCTTTAACAATGAAAGTTAGAGGTTCTGTGCTTGTCCTTTTAATGACTGGATGAATGGATTTCTGTATATGAAACTTGTCGCAAGGTCATTTGTGAAGTGATTTTATCAGACTTATGTTCAAATATTTAAAGGCAACTCAATTTTAAGACGCGGTATAGGTTTATCCCTACAAAGTCTTAAATTTTAATGAAATGACAGAGATGACACGATATTTAAGTATAACATAAAATTAAGTACGTAGCGTTTTAGTATTCCGGCGTTAGTTTACTAACATAACATAACATCACTCCTTTTATCCCCGAAAGGGTAGGCAGAGGTGAACTTAATGCCACTGTACAGTGTAACACTCACTTTTCACTATTTATGTTAAGGGTAACATGTAATAGGAGGTGAGCCAATTGCCATATACTTTACTACATATTCGAATATACCTCTATATATAGTATACTACATATTCCAATATACAAGATTTTTTATATTCAGTTGACTTAATAAACTGATCTTAGTTAAAGGATCGATTAAACTGAAGGAATGATATGACATACATATTTTAACACTATTTCACTATAAACTTGACTACCTTCCCGAAGTAAGTTCGTAGGTTTAATCGCAGACTTTGCTCTGTAAGGTTTATGCACTATTCCTCCGAGCGTATTTTATGACTGAAGTTAAATGGATAGATGCATTAATCAGGCAAGGTTATCAACTCAACATTGCGTCATTCACTGCACATGTAGTTCAAAATTTAATGAGATCCACTGTGGCTCTAACACATAGTACAATAACTATGTATTTATTAACCCTTAAGGTTGATTTGTATAGTATACTATACACTAAATAAAATTAAATATTCTCATAAAACAAAATACTATAACATGATTTTTTTTATTAAAAAGTAGTTTCAGAACGCACTTTATTTAAATAATAAATAAACTAGAGTATTATCTGTGGTGAATTTGACAGTTGTGGCGTAAATGCGAAACCATGTCGAGGAATCTTGTTCCCGTTAAGGTAAAATTTATTATAATTTCTTATTTAGTATAAAAATCCATTAAGTGTGTATTGGATTCAAATCACAAATGTATTGAGCTCATGCTTATGCTAAATTATCTACGCAATGCACTTACTTTCATCGTTTTTTACGGATGTAATCTTGGATGTATAGTATACCATACATTGCGACTGTTGGCACAAAACACATTTTATTTGAAATGTATATTATTCTATACACTGCCAACTACGGGGTGATGATTATGTCAGTACTAAAATTTAACTTTGATCATATATGTTTGTTTTTTTTGCTGCTTTTGGGCATTTTTTATTACGTTTTTCTTGCATGGTGTGGGCCTTGTTTTTATGCTTGCTTTTAACAAATTTGTTCTAGCCTGGACAACGCAATCGGTGTAGACGCATACTAGCACTCGTTCCTAAATTCAGTGCTACTTCTGACGTCAGTGATGCCACAAGCAATGAAGAAGAAGTGTATAGTCGCGACTCATCTCCTGCTCCATCTATAAATTCATCGTTAGAAAGATTAGATTTTAATAGCCCAGATCCATCTAGTAATGATTCCTATATAGAAAACTCAGATGAAAATTCTCTATCGATTCTACATCCAAACTTGGACTCCATAGATTTTCAAAGCCACGATACTGTAGCCGAAATCGGTGAAGATCCACCACCACTCACACCAGTTCTTTCAACAGTATTTCCTTCCGATACGCAATGCAATTATAATGCAATACCTTCTATCGCATCGCTACCCTCCCTGCCGTCAGTTCAACCATCGCCGTCGACGCCACTGCCTGCTTCAACACGTGTCCAAAGAAAACGCAGAGGTCCTGTAGTTGCTGCTAACAGGGTAAAAAGACGAAACATACAGAAGTTCAAACTTTCTTTTCAATGGACCAAGAGAAGGTTTCAACATGCAGCTGAAATATCTGAGCAAAGCTTCAAAGAAACTGTCCCATCTAATTGGTCGGCGTTAGACTATTTCTATCGATTTTTCCCTGAAGATCTTATTGTTGATATAGCTAACAACACTAATTTATATAGCGTACAAGAGACTGGAAAATCAATCAAAGCAACAAAAGAGGACATAATTGACTTTTTGGCAATCAATATATTGATGGGTGTGGTTGTTATGCCATCTTACAAGGACTATTGGAAGGCCAGTTATCGTTACGGTAAAATTGCAGATGTTATGCCAATCAAAAGGTTTCAGCAAATAAGGCGGTACTTACATTTTGCTGATAACACCCACGCTGACGAATCCGATCGTTACTACAAACTACGTCCTCTCCTTGAGCGAGTTAGAGCCCAATGTTTGTCTATTGAAGAGGAGAATGCCTTCAGTGTAGATGAAATGATCATTCCTTACAAAGGCAAAAACGCGGGTTCTCGACGGCAGTATAACCCAAACAAACCATGCAAATGGGGCTTTAAAAATTTGGTACGAGCAGGTGTCTCTGGACTCGTGTACGATTTTATGTTGTATGCAGGCGACGATACCTTTAGGGGTATCCAGTTCAAACCTGATGAGGAAAATCTCGGCACTGGAGCTAAAACGGTGTTGGCACTATGTAAAACTATAAAAAATCGACCTTGTGTCGTTTACTTCGACAATTGGTTTACGTCTCTCGAACTTATATATTTGTTGCGGCATAATTATGGCATATTTAGTTTAGGCACTGCCAGAAAAAATAGGCTTCGAGATGCCAATGATTTATTGTTGTCAGATAAAGCTTTGAAGAAAAAAGGACGGGGGGCTTATTGTCAGGCAACTTGCAATAAAAATAAAATTGCTATCGTAAAGTGGTTTGACAATAAGCCCGTTACCTTAGTTAGCTCATATGTGGATGCTTATCCCATCGAAAAAGTGAAGAGATTCCATAAGGAAGCAAAAGGACGCATAGACGTACCTTGCCCACAAATAGTGAGACACTACAATAGGCACATGGGTGGAGTTGATCTAGCTGACATGCTTATTGCTTTATATCGGACCAACATGAAGACACATCGTTGGTATTTGAATATATTTTCACAATTGTTAGATATTTGTATCAATAACGGTTGGCTTCTTCGCCGCCGCCATTACCGATTAAGAAACATGAAAAAAAAAGATGATCATCTCAAGCATTTCCGTTATGAGGTATATTCGGGTCTTATAAAAAGCAACAGAAAAATGGCGAAAACTTCAGTCCAGGATTCAGTGGCTGAGGAGGAAAAAATAAAGAAACCAGCCACTGAAAGGCCCATAGATGCCATAAGGTATGACGCCGTAGATCACTGGCCAGAACATACCGACTATCATAGGTGCAAATATTGCAAAAAGGGGCAAGCGTCTACTCGTTGTACCAAGTGTAATGTCCATCTTTGTTACGTGGCTAAAAGAAATTGTTTTGTAGTTTATCATAAGCACTGATGTCATTAATGTTATTATTTTATTATACTTTGAAAACATATTTTGTTGCTTTATTACTTTGATCAAGTTATGTCCAAAGTGTATTTTGTATATTATACTATACGCTCCTTACTCATACAATTTGTTAACGCCGGGAGCAATGTATAGTATAATATACGCTAATTATCTCTGATTAGCAGCTAATTAGATTTTTTTTTCCATTTTTCCTACCCTTCGTTTAGGTCTAATAATCATAATCAGGTATTATTTTGTTGTTTTATTTCAACGAAATGTCTTGCGACTTTAAGGGTTAATAAAACTTTGCACAGTTGCAATTGAAGTACTGTGAAACTGTAACTAATTCTTTGATTTTCGATGTTAAATCAAAATGAGAACTTTATGTTACTTGGACCTCAATAACTAACAAAACATTACACTTTATCTTACCTACATAAGATAAAATAAACATAGTACTATGTTCTAATAAATGTATCTATAACATAATAATTACGGTTCATTTTTGCTTTTAGACTAAGCAGTCTCTGTTAGAGTAATGAAACAAAATAAAGAAGGTAAGAAACGGCAGAAATATGAAGAAGCTAATTCAAACCCTGTTTATACAATCCTAAGTAGCGTAGTGATTTATATGTACTAGCCCCAAAAGGTTCCACAGAACATAAGTAAGTACTCTAAACTTGGAACAAAAATAAAGCTAATCTCGTTGCACTCAACTGTCGAGTTTTATTCGAGTGAAGTTTACGGCCTTGCTCGTCCATTACCGTAAATTTTAATTTATAGAGTCCCTCATGAGAAGAGCATAAAGCTAATAGACGTTATGTACAAGACACGGTTTGTTTGTGGTGACGTCTTGAGTTATTAAGGTTTGTCTTTTTCAAGGTCAACTCTCATTCTACTCGCAGAAAGTGTTAATGGTTTAACTCTTTGTCTGCTTGTCAGAAACTTTTTGAGAGTAAAATATTATTATGTTGTGTTGTGATATTTGAAGAAAAGGCCTATATGTAGAGGTATAACTAGCTATTGTCTGCGACATCGGTCGCGTAGAATATGAATTTAAGAACGTAACTTTTTTATTACAAAAGGAGGAAGGTAAGTGCATAGTAATAAGTTGATTTTAACATGTAAAAGTATGTCTTTTTAGAAGTCTAAATGATTCTCGATATTTCTAAGTAGAAATATCGAGAATCATTGTAGAACTAAGCTATCTGCTACATAACCTAGTACACTCAAACAATGTGCAGTTTCAACAACACATTGCGCAACGCAAATCTGAAATCAAAATTTGCATTGAAATCAAATCTGCAATCTCCTCAAATGACCGTGACTCAGTTTATAAAGCAAAAAAGGCTAGTGAAAGCAACAAAAGACAAAAATATCAAAACTTCCCTACAATATTGCAATAGATAGGGAAGAAAATCCAACGCTTTGCTTCATCAGATATCTTGAGGTGAAGTTTGAATCGAGTTTCCCTCCACGCAAGAGGTCAAAGGAATACTTTCCTTGTAAAATGCAACTGTTACCGCTCGTAAGATCGCGAACTGTTCGTTTTGTATCGATATGGCATTTATTGCGTTTTATTTTATTTGTATTCTTCTTAGTTTTTTCTTATTTTTATGTATTGCATGGTGTCTGCGACTTTGTAGTCGGTTTTCATATTGAGGTACTTGTGTTTTGCTAATCGGTACCAATTCATATTATAAGTAGGATAAAACATGGAGTTTCATGTTATACCTCTACATTTAATGTGTTACTAAAATTGATTGGAATAAAAAACACAAAAATCACAGAAGCAAATTCATAAATATCAAAAATTTAAAATTCCCAAATATCAAAAATTCAATAAAGAAATAAAAGATACAAAGGCACAAAGAAGCAAATATGTTCTGCAGAAATATGACGTAGACGGGTAGACAGGCAACACGAACATCAAAAAGAAATAGTACGCAGCCTTCAAATTGTTTCCCCGCCTTGTAAACACCGCTTGGAACGTAACTGCATTGCTCATAAACAGTCATAGCGTACGAAAAGGCTTTTTGATACTGGTAACTACGAGGTTTTCTTAGCAATATGGTTTTTTTACGCAATTGCCAACTACGTCTACAAGAGGTATGTTTTTAAATTCCATACCAGGTCATGAAATTAAAACTTTATGTACACTTTATACCTCTATATCCTTTGAATAAGGTGTTCAAAATAGTCCCATGCTAATGTTGACGCTAGCAAAGACTGGTTGAAGTTATTTTAAACAAACCTGTTTCTTCAGATAAAATGTTTCCAGTTCCTATTATAGAGGTATTGATTGTCCCCTTTTTTATGGGATAAGCCAGTATACGAGCAAATGGATCACCATGGTAAGCAATCAGCGCCGCCTATGCACACCAGAAACACCAGAGGCGTTACAACAACGTTACCGGCCTTTTGGGGATTAGGAATTTGAGGGTTGTTGGGAATTCGAGAATTGGGGATATTGGACAACACTCCTTCACTTATATTTATTTTTGCAATAATTATTTTAAACTTCAATAACAATTTAACAAAGTTACATCCTTATCAAACGTACAAAAATATCGACTGAACATTTTTAATTAAAATAAACAAACATACCGAAAAATAGAATGGGGGACCGAACGAGGCGTTCGTAAACAGTCATGTACGATCGTCACGTGACCATTCTAGTCCCCTGAGGCAAGTAACTGGAACTGCCAGTTTGTCACTATCATGTAACCGATTAATGGGCAGAAGAATCGCAGCGATTTGTTTTTAATATTTTTTAATTTATTTCGTATTTGAGTGTGATTTGGATTTTTTTACGGCTTAAGCCGGCAGACGAGCAGTCGTGTCACCTGATGATAAGCAATCGGCGTCACTCATGGACACCTGGAACACCAGAGGTGTTACAAGTGCGTTACCCGCCTTTTGGGGATTAGGAATTTGAGGATCGTTGGGGATTTAGGGATTGAGGAAAAGGATAGATAGGAGGTAATTGGGCCTACGAAACACAACGCAAGCGTTGGTCCACGTCGGTTTTCTCTGAGGCCATGGTATCACTCCGGTCGAGCCGGCCCATTCGTGCCGAAGCATGGCTTTCCCCCACACTTACTTATTGGTAGATTTTGTATGCGTTGATTATATAAAACACATATTTATGATATCTGAATATGGTATTGACTAAAACAGGGACTAGTCCGAATCAGAAAATTAATGTAGTTTTAGAAAAACACACTTAAATTTGTTTCTTAAAACGATGCGACATTAAAAACTGCTACTTTATGACGTACATACTGGAGTTATACAACACAGACCTTCTGTTATTGTTTCTACACTATGACAAACGCAGGTGGACACATGTCATGACCCAAAAACAATTACGTGACGCAACTGAAAAGATAATTTTCATGGTGACAGAAGGGGTGCCCAGTGTGTATTGGCGTTAAAATATTACGTGTTTTCGTGTCTGATTAATACAAATGTTTCATTTAGGAATTTTAGTAATTTTTTTGGGTTTGAAGGTGAGCACGCTTTCACATACACTTGTTCCCTTTAAAAAAACATTGCCTCATCACATTAGGATTTTCTCCAGTATCGTGTGTGCGTTTACAAATATACAAGTTCAGATACACATGACACCCATTTGTGGGTCACACAAAGAGTTTCTCCATGCGGGAATCGAACATGCGACACGTTGAGCGGCAGCAGGTGGCCCAGCCACTGCACTAACCGGGCTGTCTTCGCTTTTTTATTATAAATAATTTTTAACCGTTTTTTTTTTCAAAAAAAGGAGGAGGTTCTCAATTCGACTGTATATATGCTTTTTCTCTTAGGTTTTTGTAGGACATAGTTTTTAATAATCCTGTTATGTTTCAACGTAAATGTAATACTAGAGTATTAATTTCCTGAACATTACTAAGCTAAAATAAAAACAATGCTTGGTGTTAACAATAGGGTAGGCGACTAATTTTCATTTTAAACTGTCAAACACCAAGCGGTCACCGGTGACCGCAACCTATTGTTCTATAAATGTGTCTATAATGACGGTATTTGTCCGTCTGGTAGATTATTTTAAAATATTACACACGTAGGTATTATTTATTTTTTTACAGAATCGAATACTTTTGACGATATATTGATTTGAAATGTCGCGTGACGTCACTTCTATGTACATTTTATACGTCGAAATGACGTTTTAGCCTCCACTTCTAAGCTTTGAGGCGTTCTATCTAAGTATCATTTTATTATACGACAAAATAAAAAATACGTGTCTAACTGGCGGGCTAATTAGATTTTTAATTTTCATATCTTGTCATCATCCCTATTCTGTGATTTAAATTTTAAGTGTATAATGTGTATGTTACCTCTGGTTAAAAATGTGATATAAGCAAGATAGGCATAAAAATGTAACCGCCACATAAATAAACTAATTTCAGAACAATTCAAGCTCTATTTCACTATTTTACACAACTGACTGATATAACACTACACTTACTAAATGACGATTCCGATAAATTATTCTGTCAGAGTACATTCCCGTCGTGGCCTCTTCGCCAAATATGCACACGAGTACAGTTTAAGGCGAAGCGGTATATAAAAAACATAAATTTCCAATTCAAAGATTGCAACACTACTGCAAGGGAAATGAGCCTTTATGGAAATTTATAATAGTAACCTATTTACTTTAGCTAGACATAAGTCATGGAGAGTTGTGAAGGTGGGATGAGGTGTTGTTTAACATTTAAACTTCTAACCATACCTAGTTAAAGAATAAGTTGCTTGATATTCTTAACTCCTGTCCTCCATGGACACCTGGAACACCAGAGGCGTTTTAAGTGCATTACCAGCCTTTTGGGGAATAGGAGTGTGAGGATTGTGAGGATTGTTGAGGATTTAGGGATTGGTGAGATTAAGGGGGGGGGGGTAATGGGGTCTCCGTTAACCTCACTCACACGACGAAACACAACGCAAGCGTTGTTTCACATCGGTCTTCTGTGAGGCCGTGGTATCACTCCGGTTGAGCCGGCCCATTCGTGGCGAAGCATGGCTCCCCAACACTTCTTTTCTATTACACCGCCGTAAACAATAGTGGATATTTTAAATAGTCTTATTTCTTGACATCACGCTTGATAACTTTGTGACATTTCCATCAACACACCTTAGCTAATATTTCGAGTGATAAGTTTGACTTCGACTCGGCTCTAAATTATTTTCATAGATAAAACGCAAATCAGATAATGATAATGGTCCATGGGCGACGCCGCTTGCTTACCATCAGGTGATCCGCCCGCTCATTTACCGGTTCATCTCATAAAAAAGAAACTATTCAACCACAAACATAACAAATTACCGTCAACCAATACCTATAACCATAAACATCGATCAAGTAACTATTTGAATTTATTTTCCAAATGCACCAGTAAGTAATTGATATTCAGTATTTCCCAATATTTTCCAATAAATAGAATTTAAAACACTACGAACTCGGGCCATTTCGGTATCGAATCCTACCTATTGCAATAAGATATCGCCTTTAATGGCACCGCGTGAATTATTGCAAGCCGATGCCAGCGAATACCACATACGTTTCTCAGTTTATATTCGTACTTTTAACTTGGAATACAGAAAGATATTTTTATATACAATTTTTTGATAAAAAACAGACGACGATATTAAAGTTTTATTTTTCTTTCGACACTTTTATTGTTAACAACTGCTGTATCTTGCTTTTAAAATAGAAATATGACTTTATCTTTGGAAAATATTTATAAAACTCTCAAGTATATTTCTGAACAAACATTTTTGACCGTCTATCTATGTTTTATTAGACAGTAGTGACACTTGAACGCCATGTTCAGCTCCAGAGGTTTATATAGCGACTAGATCAGGTACTGGTCAGTTCCTTACTAGACTAAATGTATATTATCACTAGCTTTTGCCAACTGCCCGTATTCCCATTGGATAAAAAGTAACGGATGTATTATTCCAGAACATAATCAACTGCTGTTCCAAATGTCATCCCGATCCCCTCAGCCGTTTTGATGTAAAGACTTTGACGTAAAAATCATACTAACTTTGGCATTCATAATAATATAGTAGAATTCAAAAACAATGTAAAACTAGAGGAATATATCTATCTATACGTAAAAATAAACCCATTACCACACTACTTCAAATACAACTTAGCCCGAAACAAAAGCCTGTTCTAGACAATAAATCATTCTCTTAGTCCCCTAACACGTGATGCGTTATCAGTCAAATTCTGTAACTAGGATGTTCGGTCGAGTAGACGCATTAAGGGCGGTAGCGTTCTTGGCACGTACGCGCGTCGCACGACACCCTTACGTGACGAAGAGCTCCCCAGCGGGTAGCTGTCTGAAATAAAACCCCTTTTTCGTCGAAAATCTCGTATTGCCTGCATATGAAGACATTTCTAATAATGTTTGAAAAGGGATCCCGTTTTTCTAAATGAATGTGGTGTTTCTCCGTCGTGATGAGCGGTTTCCTTATGGATTTTGATTTTTATGCGTTTTGCGAATATTGAATTTGAGGTTTTTATTTGTGAATTCCGAAGTACGCTCGTCTACTCTAGACCGATTTAGCAAACTGAGATCGATGCTACTAAATTGTTAATAGATGTTTGAGTTTAAAATCATGACATTGTAAATCTAATGATAATTCACGACCCCAATTTAAACGAGGCTATCATACGACTACTTGTTTTTTCTCTAGTCTCCAAAACTACAATACAAAGAATTTTACACTATTTAAACGAATAAAATAAAGTTCAAACTACATTACACTGTAACAATAATATTGCCGCAAACATCATTCGGATTAAATGTTGAATTCTCGCCTTCACTCCTAATAGCGCAAAAGAAATCTGTGGCCAAAGTTTTCTAGATAAACACGACTCTTCGTTGGGTGTGCGAAGTTAGTAATTTTAATTTAAATGGGTTACAGCCTACTTGCTACCTACCTTGAGTGGTGGAATCACGAATGTGGTGTAAACGAACATTTCGCGCTTCGAAGTTACGTGATCCGAGAGTAGTGATAGTTAGTAGAGCGATATAAAATGGACAGTACCTAAGTACTAAAATCAAATACCTATTAGGTAATACATAATTTTTAAAGTATGGGAATAAATATTAATTCAAAACATTTTCAAATAATTTTGAGAATTTACTTTGTTGAATGTTGCGTATGTACGCGTTCTGCGCTGATTGGGCGGCTTCAATGAACCAAACAATCAAAGTGCTGAACCAGTTTCGATAACTTTAAACGTAAAACAAAGTTGGACTAACGCCTCAGATACATTTATTGCGCAGGTACTCATAAATGATAAACATTACTTTTAAGTCTTTGGAAAACTGTTGAAGGCAAATCCTCTGCTAACGTAGGTCACCGGTGCGGTGACCTACGCGTTAATGTGTTAAGGAACAGAAAATAATTTATTTCAAACATAAACCAGGAAAAGTTACAAAAACACCATCATTATGTATTTAGATAATATTTTAGATTTCCTTCTGATTTTCCCAAGTCACTTGAAGTGGCACTATAACCTTTCCTAAGACAAGCGCTCTATACCTTATCTGTACTCAAAGCAACGCTTAACGATACTTTTGAGGTCGCGTGATGAAGCCAGAGCTACTCGCGATATCCATTTTCCATCCATTAAACACAAACTCAACTGCGTACAACTATGTTCTACGTACGGTGTTTAACTGTTCGGTTAAATAATTGATCTTCTTATATCGCTTTGTCAAGGATTCAAGGGGGAGAAAAGTCATCGCAAGAGATCAGGAGAGAAAATCACGTTTCTTGTGTAAAAAACCTGTTGAAAGGTATTTCAAACAAAAATGTTAAATGAGATACAACATATAATACGTAAGCGGTGTAGTTAGTTTAATCTAAACCTACACAAAATAATATAATTGTTAATAACAGAAAAAATATATTATTAAATGCTAAACGGCTATTGAATATAAACGGACTATTATTTAATTACACATCTAATGATCATTGCTATTTTCGACGATACTTATACTTTAATGTCGTGGTGTCCCTGAGGTTTTTTTTTTTTTTTTTTTTTTTTTAAGGGGGGAAAATCATCGAATGACTGCCCCCGCCTGGGTGAGGCGGGAGGGAGTGTCAGACTCTTACTGACTAAAAACCACCCCGTTCCTTCTCCTGCACGTCGAGCCGGAGCCCCGGTTACCCGTTAGGTTCTCCGCGACTCCGAATCGGCATCGGCCCTATTGGGCCCCATCTGTGGTGGTCTGATGGCTCTTTGAGGCGCGCGCGGAACGCGACGCGCCGTACGCTCGGGTCTGTTTCTGGTCGGACGGGGAGCCACCCATGCTCGCCGTCCGCAGGCCCGCACTTACGGTGGCCGGAGATCGTCCCGCGATCCCCGACGCCCGGTGTGTCCTTCGCGATGGCTGGGTTGCGAGGAGGCAGCGCTTCGCTGCCTCACGCGTCCCGCCTCCTCCTTAGCTAGCATGACTGCTTCGCAAAAGGAGGAGACGGCATCCCAATCCCCCTCGCTCCGCATCATGGCCTGCACTAGGCCCGGACGCGAGAGGTCGCCATCGCCGATCACTTCCCTGAGGACACGGCGGTGCTCAGCCCACGAAGGGCATTCTCCCACCGTGTGTTCCACCGTGTCCTCAGGGCGGTCCTCGCAGTGATGACACCCGGGCGTTTCCTCCCGCCCCATCAGACACAGGTACCTCCCGAAACTTCCATGTCCGGTGAGGACCTGCGTCAGGCGGTAGGTGAGGACGCCGTAGCGTCTCTCAAGCCACTCCTCAAAGAGGGGACTTACCGCTGCGATGGCAGCGAGCCCAGCCCTCGGTTGCGACAGTCGTTGCTGCCACTCCGCCATGAGATCGCGCCGGAGCTCATCCCGCCACGCACTTATCTGGCGCGGCAGCGGAGTTTCGCCCCGGCGACGTGCCTCCGCGCGCATGCTGTACACGCGCGCGAGCACCTTCGCCTCCAGATCCCACGGCGGTAATCCGGCAAGGAGGTTCGCCGACTCCCCAGAGATCGTGCGGTATCCGCGGATCATTCGGATCGCCATGACCCTCTGTGCCATGAGCAGCGTCCGAGCGGGACGCCGCAACAGGTTTGGCGCCCAAACAGGGGCGCCGTAGAGGGCCATGGACCGCACGACCCCGGCGTATAACCTCCGGCAGGAGGCGTTTGGCCCCCGAGGTTGGGGAGGATGCGTTTGAACGCAGCCCCCGTCCTCTCCAACTTTGGAGCCAAACGTCGGAAATGCTCTATGAAGTTCCACCGACTGTCGAGGACGAGTCCTAGGTACTTCATCGTCGTCTCGACGCCGATGGTAACTCCTCCCGCCGTTATTTGAGACCCACCCGGAGGTGGCGCGTTCCCGCGGCCATGAAAACACATGGCCTCGGACTTGTGGAGCGCCACCTCGAGTCCCAACTGCCGGATTCTCTCAACGACTGTCGCAACCGCTGTCGCCATTAAGTCGGCCGCCGCCTGGTGTGACCTCCCGTGCGCTAGCACCAGCGTATCGTCGGCGTAGCATATTGTGCTAACGCCGTTCGGGAGGTCGGTGCGCAGCACCCAGTCATAGCCGATGTTCCACAGGAGCGGCCCCAGAACCGAACCCTGTGGAACACCGCGTGACATCTCTCGCCGGTTCCACTCGCCCCGGTGACCGGGGTAGCTGACGGACCTGTCCGTCAGGTAAGCCTCGATTACACGACGGAGGTAGGTAGGCACCCGATGATATCGGAGTGCCTCCAAGATGCAGCTCCAGGGCAGGGAGTTGAAGGCGTTGGCGATGTCCAGAGACACCGCCACTACGACCTTACCCCTGGACACTGCAGTCCCCGTCGTGAGGTCTCTAACGCGCATGATGGCGTCCACCGTGGAGCGCCCTCTGCGGAAGCCGAACTGGCCGTCCGACAAGTCCGGCCCAATGTCCGTCAGGTGCGCGACGAGGCGGTTCGAAATGATTCTTTCGAAGACTTTCCCCACCTCGTCGAGCAACACTATGGGCCGGTACGCGGACGGAGAGTCCGCAGGGCGCCCCGTCTTCCGCACGAGGACCAGTTTTCCCGCTTTCCAGAGAAGCGGGAACTGGCCTCTCTCCAGACATGCGCTGTAGAGACCAATCAATCGAGGCCCGAGAGCCTCTGAGGCCAGGACCCATGCCTTGCCATGCAGGCCGTCGGGTCCTGGGGCGGTGTTCTTGGCGCCCATCCGGCGCACCGCCGCTCTCAATTCTGCCTCGGTCACCTCTGGGACGATGTCGTCGTCGTCGTCGCTGTAGCCCGCGTCGGGCACCGCAGGGGGCGGAGTCATATACGGAGGTCACCCCCCTCCACAGTCGAGGGAACAGGGTGCCAACCACCTCCTCCAAGACTTCTTGCCGGAGACTCTGGGTGAGCGGGGGAGCCCAAGCGCGGAGCTTGTCTCGTACCATCCGGTACGGGCGTCCCCACGGATCTCTGTCCAGAGTCCCCAGCATCTCTCGGCGGGCCTCCTCCTTGGCCCGCAATATCTCCACCTTGAGGAGGGCCTTGGCCGCCCTGTATCCCTCGTACAACTCCGCCTCTCTCGCCTCCGCATTAGGAGGACGGATGCGGCGCCTGCGGTGCCTAGTGTACTGGCGTCGCGCAGCAGTGCACGCCTTGCGTAGAGCTGCTAGCTCTTGCGACCACCAGTACACCTGGCGCTTTTGTTGCCTCGACCGGATCCGGGGCATCGCCACGTCACAGATCCTGGACATGGCGTCCTGGAGCCACTTGGCCTCATCGTCTATGTCGGCAGGCCTGACCGGTGGTATCACCCAGGCCTGCACGATGGCGGCTTCCAGGAGCAGCTCCCGGTCCAGCTGTTTCAGCGCCCAACGCGGGCCACATGGGGCCTGTCTGACCGGCGGGTCTGCGGACTCGGCGGAGACGTCGAACCGGATATACCGGTGGTCGGAGTACGTCTCCACCTCCTCCATGACGCGCCAGTCAACAATACGCGGTGACAGAGCAGGGCTGGCGAACGAGATGTCCACCACCGACTCGCCCTGCATCCGCACGCACGTGGGGACAGAACCCCGGTTCAGGACGACTAGGCCCGTCTCAAGGGCCCAGTCTTCCACCATCCTACCCCGGACGTCGGTGAACCGGGAACCCCAAGCCAAGTTTTTGGCGTTGAAGTCCCCGAGGACGAGCACGGGGAGGGAACGGAACCCGACGACGACAGTGACCAACTCCCTCAAGGAGTTGTGGAACTCGGCGAGAGTTCGGTTCGGAGAGAAGTACACGCCCACCACAGCGAGCTCTCCGAACCGTGCTGCGACACAACCCCGGCCTCTTTGAGCAGCCTCAAGAGTCGGGGTACCGGCGGCGGTCGACGAGATGATGGTCACCGAGCCGTCCAGGTCCGCCACCCAGTGATCCCTGGGCAGGACAAAGTACGGCTCGGAGACCACGGCGACATTGATCGACCACTGCGCCATGCTCTGGAGCAGGAGATCCTGAGCAGCGGCGCAGTGGTTGATGTTCGCCTGGAGGAGGCGGAATGGGGCCATTATTGGCAGTCCATTCCGACCTCCTCAGTGGCGGCAGCGGCGACTGCGGTGGCAGTGGCGGCGGCGGCGGCGGAAACGGCAGGGGCGGCGGAGGGCCTACCTTTGCCCTTGGGTTTGGCGGGAGGGGAGCAGCCTTGGCTCCCGACCCGGTGATTGGCCGGCTTGCCAGCCGCCGCACATGCATTGCAGTGCAGCGGGGCGGAGCACGAGCCGGCCTTGTGACCGGGCCGACCGCAGCGGAAGCAACAGTCGCTGCGGTCCACCTCCGAGGTGCATTTGACGCTCACGTGCTCCCCCACGTGACAGCGGTAGCACCTCAGAGGCCGGGTCTCGAGCAGCTTGACCTGCGCCGAGACCCATCCCACCAAGAGCCTTTTGCCCTCCTTCAGCTTCTTGGCCGCTGTGACGGGGCAGCTGACCACAACAGTGCGCAGCCCCGAGTTGTCCGGGCGGATGGCGCCTGCCTTGATTTGGTCAGCAGGGCACCCTCCCGTCCTGGCCACAGCGGCCACCACCTCCGTCTCCGTTACGGAGTCGTCCAGGCCCAAGATCCTGACATCCAGGCATTTGGTGGGCCTGGACACGCGGGCCTCGTCCGCACCGAGGCACGCCCTAAGCCTCTCGGCCAGGGCGTCGGCCGATGGGCCGCTGGTCGCGCCGGGGACCTCCAAAAGACGGGCTCCGGTAGCGGTCACCTTGACCGCGAACCCGTCCGGGGCCCCGAACTCCGCAGGAGTCACCGCCCCCTTTAATTTGGCGAGGACGTCGCCATACGTAACGCCCCTGTTGACCGCCTCGGGCTGCAGTGTAATTACTATAGCCGCGGTCTTAGGGGCGAGGAGCAAGGCAGCAGCGCGTTTCTCCCTGCGCTGCTGCTGCCGTCGTTGCCGCTGCGCCTTTTTTCGGCGCTTCCGGCCCTCCTTGGCGACTCTCCTCGCCTCGCCGGCGATTTGCCACCCGCCGCCGTCCTCTGCTTGCGGGGCGGGTTCCGCCGCCGCCGCCGCAACCCCAGCCTGCTGGGCCGGAGTGCCCCTCCTCTTTTTGCGCCCAGCGGGCGCAGGCGCAGGCGCCGTCGGCGCAGCTGGGGTCTGCGCCGGCGGGGGCGCCGAGGCCCTCGCTGGGGCAGCCGGTCGCGCCCTTGCCGGCGGTTGGGAGCTGCGGCTAGCCTGACTCGAGGTCGAAGGCTTGGCCGCAGCGGCCGCGTACGACCGCGGGACCGCGGGGGCGACCTGACTCGCCGCGAGTGGGGGCGCAAGAGCCTGCCCTCCAGCACGTCGAAACGTCGCTGGAAGGCAGCCAACTCCGCCCGCAGCAGTCCGACTACGTCGGCCTCCGCCGGGGGCTGGGGGCGACTGCCGCGAGTAGCGGCGAGCTCGGCCCTGGCCGTCCGCAGCTCGGCCTCCAGAGCCGCATTGGAGGCCGCCAAGCGCGCCAGCTCTCGCCGCATCTCGGCCAGCTCGGAGCGCACCTTTCCCGCAGTGGGCGCCGCACACTGCTCCAAGGCCGCCTCCGTTATTGTGGCCGCCGCCGCCTTGAGGAGGCGGAACCTAACCGGCTGGGATTTCCCCATCGCCAGCTTGTAGAGCTCCGCCGTAATGGCCTGTTGGAGGCCCCCGGAGCAGCTCTCGCTCTCAGAGCCGCGCTCGCCCTCCGACACCTCCACGCCGGACATCTCGGCCGCAGAGGACTCCGAACGGACAGCGCTTGAGAGAGCCCTGCCCTCCGCGGCCAACTATTCGGCTGACTCCGCGCAGGCAGCTGGTGCCGGTTTCCGGCGACCGCTGCCCTTGCCGCCCCTACCCCGCGCTGCCGTGGGGACCTTGGGGGGAGGCGCCTCCTGAGCGCCGGAGGACGGGGACAAACTGTCCTCCTCCAGCCTGGGGCGTTTGAACGTCCCCGTCGCGCGGCGGCGTGGGCCTTTCGAGCTCACGCTCAGCCGCTCCGCTAATGTTGTGTCGGACTCTGAATCCGACCCCCTCCGACTGGACTCCCGTGTGTGGGGCCTGCTGGACGAGTCCAGCGCCTCACCACGAGTCCCGGAGCCACTTGGGCCCCCTTCTCCCTCTACCGCAGGCGAGCAGAGCTCACCCGCACTCTCCTCCTCCGTATGTGGTTTTTTATATAAATTGAACTTATCCATATAGTTCCCACGAGTATGGGGGAAATAATCGGTCCACCCAGGCAGTGCCCCCTGTACCTGGGTAAGTGTTAATTTGTTTCCCAACTAGAGGTTCCACTGGTCCCCTAGCTGGGGGTGCGCTCGCGACTGACACTACTCCTCAGCCATGCATACTCTCGCCGCGCACCAGAACTTAGTATTGGAGGATTTTTTTATAGAGGTTATCTTCCTCGCGGTCCGGGCGACCAAGCCAAGACCCTCGTCCCGTTCAGAGTCACAAAACGTGACCGTGACCTCCTTACGGATTACGATATCGACGGCTGCAATCGGGGACAGCTTGTGTCCCGATGCTGCTCGCTGGCAGGGTGAGTGCACAACGAGCACCGCCCTTGCCTCTCCGCCACGCTCTCTGCTAATCAGAGAGACAGGCGGAGAAACGCCCCACGGAAGCGCGGGCCATGAGCACACAGCCCGCCGCCTCCAGAACCCTATCGGGTTCGCCCGCCCAGTCCAGAAGTCTGCTGCGGGCGACAGTCACTCCAACCCTATCACCCCCGCTAGGGAGACTGTCGCCCGCACCCAGGGTGCACCACGGGGAGGTCTTCTGGCACCGCACCCCGTCCCTGAGGTTTAAGACGTCCACTTCTCATGCATGAGGGTGCGGCTTCGAAACCTACCAACGGCAAGTACCAATGTGACTTTTTCCGAGTTATATGTACTTTCTAAGATTATTTAGACACCACTGACAAATGGTGAAGGAAAATCATCGTGAGGAAACCTGGACTTATAATTTCTTATTATAAGTTTAAAATTACCAACCCGCATTGAGCAAGCGTGGTGATTAATGCTCAAACCTTCTCCGTGTGAGAAGAGGCTTTGCTCAACAGTGGGCATTTATAGGCTGTTGATGAATATTTTATGAATACATTCTACTCCATTTACCAAACAAAACACTATAAATTTTAATCCATAAAAACAAACAACAACAGGCATAATAAAAACAACACCCCATAAAGCAGAAACACCAAATAAATATCGTTTACGATTTTAGAAAAAAAAAATCCATCGAAAATTTTTCTCATCAAAATGCGTCGAAGCAGAAAGTTTTGATTTCCAATAAAAAGGGGTCCGCTATATATTATTGGGGTTCGCCTCAGCATGTTAGATGACAAAATATCGGTCCAGTTCGTTTTCATAACAGCCGACTTCGTAATCAAAAGTTTTCGTATAAACATTTGTGCTGTGATATCGAACGTGGTATCTGAATTCGCATATTGGACGCAAAGGTGAATTGCAGAATTCTGTGTGTATAAGGTTATTGAAAGATAGTGTTTGAGGAACCCAAATTGGGAGCGTTAGTGTCCACGTTTTGCCGGATATTTGTAAACGTAATTGCACGGGGCATTCGGGACTTATATCGACATCCCGACTTCTGTCTAGTTAGTGGTCAGTGACGAAAAATCGAATAATCAAGTTTTCGACGCTCGAGGATTTCATTTATCTACGAAACTGATGAACTGTGAAAATGAATTGGATGTATTGTACACTTTCTGTTTTGGTCTGAAAATTGATTACTTTTTTATTTAATGAAATAAAAAAGTAATAATAATAAAAATGCTATATTAAGGCGTCAAAAATAAATTTTTCCTAATCGCTATCGTAAGGTAGGGTGCCCAGAAGACTGGCAGCATTGCCACGTTGAATGGCAATGCTTAACCTTTGTCCAAGGTAGTAGCCAGCCCTTCGATCACTTAAAGTGTAATAATGAAATTAAATTAATGTGAATTTTGATGGCATACTTAAAGTTAATGTTTGATTAGTTATTCAAGCAATACGTTATCTTTTGCATTTGTTACTCTTTTATTTAAACCACTATTTTAGTTTCCAAATTTCAAACATACAAACATTTGACACTCCCCAAATATATTTATACAATTTTATAAAAAAAAACACATCCTACCAACTTTCAGATACATTGTTATGAAATGTACCAATAAGACGGCAGTAACGTGGTTTTGTAGGCTCTTATTCGAACAAAAAGCAATATAACCTCAAATATCCGCAGATGTCCACGGAACGACTTAGTTATTCGCCTTGTTATGTCCAGATCGCACCATTGATTACCTACTCGTATTTTTTGCTCACTTTTATGTCCGTTCAGAACCTAGTATGTCAAGAAATGGAGTAATATGTTTTGACGACTGCATCGTTTATTTTGTGACATACTTCTGTATGATTTTATTACTATATTTTAGTTTAAGCGGACACAAATATGACGATTCAGATATGAAATTCATTTTGAAAAAAAAATACATTTTAATTCAAATCTTTATAGTGTGCGTAGCTGAGGAAGAGGTAGAAGCTGCTAGCTGTTGCCCGAGATGTTGCTGCAATAGGGTAGATGCCTCATTTTTATTTTAATGTGCGTCTGGTAGATTGTTTAAAATCATTAGACACGTATTTTTATTTTCTTACAGAAACGAATACTTTCGACGATATATTGATTTGAAATGTCGTGTGATGTCATTTCTATGTGCACAACAACCCTCAAATCCCTAATCTCAAAAGGCCGGTAACGCACTTGTAACGCCTCTGGTGTTCCAGGTGTCCATAGGCGACGCTGATTGCTTACCATCATCGATCACGATTGGTAAACCGCCTGCTCGTTTACCTGTTTATCCCATAAAAAAGTATGGTACACTCGTCCTTTAAAAAATGCAATCGATATTATGTAAAATATTAAAAATCTATCATACCAATTATCAATATTTAATACCTTTACCCATTAATAAATTATTATTACAAATATCAATTTACTCGTCGAGTACCGTCATTATACACACAATTATAGAACAATAGGTTGCGGTCACCGGTGACAGCTTGGTGTTTGACAGTTTAAACGAAATATTGTTCGTAACGAAAACAAAATTACACATAAATCGTCCCAATACTATTACGCACGTAATATTACTCACATTCACCTTAATTCTACGAACCGCGTAAAAATATTTTACCTCTTTGCCTATCTAATTTTAACCCCAATCGTTTTAACGTCAGGGGGTAATTTCATAAACATAAACATTTTTGACATACATCATATGAACGGTATTATTTTATTTAATAGTCACTTGAGAAAATTACTGTCGATACGGGAATATTCGGTTACAATTTTTTTATTTTAATATATTTTATTAATTATCTATTATACACTTACATAATTATAATAAAATCGTTGGAAACCGAAAACTGTACACTGATTTTTTTTTTAAAGATATTTGTGGCGCAATCTACAATTGATTTCGAAGCCAAAAATATAGTTTTTTGTATTTTTATCTGTTTTTATTTGTTTGTCTACATATATGTATGTGTGTCCGGGTTAAACTCAAAAAGTACTGTCTGAATTTACTTTAAATTTTGCATGAATATTACTAGCAGGTCGGTTCAATATATAGGCTACATATTATCAAGCTATCATCTACAGGGGATAACGGGTAACCGGGGCTCCGGCTCGACGTGCAGGAGAAGGAACGGGGTGGTTTTTAGTCAGTAAGAGTCTGACACTCCCTCTCGCCTCACCCCGGCGGAAGCAGTCATTCGATGATTTTCCCCACTTAAAAAAATCATCTACAGGGGAGGAGCTGTGAATCACAATTCCATGCGGATATAGTTGCGGGCATAGCTAGTTCATAATAAACATAGGTACATAGCATTACGCCGTGTAACCCTTAAAAGATAATGCCCAATTAATTAGGTATTATGTTTTCGGCTTACTCGCATACCGGTTTGACGAGGATCTCGACTAGTTTCAAGCTATGCTAGAGGCATTCCGCGACACGCGACGACTGCTTGTGACTGTCGTGCTCCTTCTGGTGTTTCACGAAATTTATAATGTCATAAAAATGCACGATTTCAACAATTATGACTTATGTTATGAACTTCATTATAGTGAAGTAAACCTAATCGATTTAATATTTGTCAGCATAAATATACTAAAATATTCCTTTGTGATTGATCGGTCTCATGATTCCTTATTGAACGGCAAACTGAATGTTAACTTTTTACATACATTCATACATACACACATGCATAGGTACAACATACTTCCGTATAACTTTTGTAATTTAATTGGGCCACGAATCAACCTCCCTACAAGAATTTGTTGCGTTTACTCTTGTTCACTTTTCGAATATAAGTCGGTAAATAAATGTTTTAATCAACAAGAGAGCTTTTTATAATAAAATAAATAAAAAATTAACCAGATGGTATGTCGTTGCTGCCTTGGAAGATGGGTAGGCCTTTGGTGTGGGACGCGACGTGTGTAGACACCCTTGCGCCATCACATCTTTTAAGCACCGCTGCATGCGTTGGTGCAGCTGCTTCCGCGGCAGAGGCCCTCAAACGGCGTAAATATTCAAATCTAGTGGGTAACTACTGTTTTGAGCCGTTTGGGGTCGAAACACTTGGGCCATGGGGTCCCAGTGCACACTCTGTGTTTAAAGACATCGCCCGTAGGCTAATCGACTCTACACGTGACCAGAGGGCTGGCTTTTTCTTCGGACAGAAAATAAGCATTGCCATTCAACGTGGCAATGCTGCCAGTCTTCTGGGAACTTTCCCCTGTGATAGTGATGCGGACGAATACTTTGACGCCTAAATTAAGGGTATAATTTTTGTTGTTTTCTTTTACTTTCTTTTTATTTAATAGTTTAGTTGTAGTTAATTTTAAGTTGTAAATATTTATGTAGTTATATAAATTATGATAAATATAATATTCGTCTACATAATATTAAATTCCAAAAATTAACTGACTACATGTTTTATTTTGTATGATCCCAATTATTGCCTAAACAGACAACACAGCATGTCTGTAACAGAAAATGAAAAACCATCTAATCCACTAGTACCTACTTTGTTCATCAAATCGTCTAATATTCCCCAGCGAATGAATGCGGCTCAAAGCAATATTAATCGCATTCTATTGCCACAATACACGATGAAAGCAAAGCCGAGTGGAATTTCTTTTGTTTTTCATTTGTGCGAGACGTGCCATTCTGTATTGTACATAATGCGTCCGATGCAACGGACTGGGCTTTGTACACTTGCTGTCAGAAATGTTGTAGCCGTCAATATTGGCCCCAGGAAAATTCCAAGAAGAGAACAATAGTCCCAGTAGGGGAACGTATGTTATAGATATCGGTTTACAGTACGCATTGCATCATCACTAGGATACGCTTTGAAAGCTTTTGTGGATGTATTATAATATTATTTCCATTTCGACAATGGGATCCGTGCTTTTGGTTCTGTAGGCATAGGTTCGGCGTTTCTGTTAAAAACGGACGTTATTAGTAGTGATGATTCACCGGTTCTGGCTCACGCGTTTGACAGGTCAAATCCGGGAGAATCAGTCGCACCAAACCTAAAAAAAAAAAAAAAAAAAAAAAAAAAAAAAAAAAAAGGTTTTGGCATGCTCTGATCACGTTTCTGCAGTCCTTTTTTGCGTAGGATGCGTGGTTCTGGAGTTATGCAAATCAATTGCAAATCCATTTATTGTTATCTCATTCATTTCCGGTGTTCCTGACCCTCATCAACGCTCCATTGTTATTATCTATACTTCGAACACCCTTTTGGCGTTCTTATCTATTACTCACTGGTAACCCTCATTATCTTTCATTTCCTATGTCATCAATAAAACACAATCATTCATTTTAATTTTCTAATTAATTTATTACTTTTTTCTACAAAATATGAGTGGAACATCTCATCCACAAAAATATCATTGTACAGTGTGTTCCCTGTAAATATGTTCGTAAAACTATGCATTGAACATCCCTGAAACTTAAATAGCAAATACATTAAGCAATATTCACCACAAACTGAAGTCCAATCATTCTGAATCCTATCAACATTCCAGTCCCATCTCTTACAATTCCTTTTCAAAAACTGAAGATGATATCGCTCAGGTGTTCGTCCATATGAATCAAAATATTGACCGATGCCATTCGCATCGATATGTACAGCTATCCAGTGTGACCCTGGTTTATCATCCGCATCCAAATTGCATATTATATACGTTGGTACATGTGTATACATAGGTAGTCTATTCGCAGCATAAACATTATTTTCTAGACTGACATGAATCTTTTTCATATGCTTTTGTAATTCTAGTGTGTCCATGATATTACTGTTATTAACAAATTATTACAGTACTAATCTATTCAATGGTTGTCATACGAATGTTCAATTATAGTGATTTGTAAATATTAAATATCGCATTCTTTTGGGAATCACAAAACAAGTTCATGCCTGTTGCGATGTGCGATAAATTTGTTGACTCATAGAGTTCAGATAAGAATGGTGCTATATAAGATCGAACAGTTGCAGTCATGCAGTCAGTCTATGGTCGTTTGACCACAGTGGATTGTGTACGTCTACCAATACTACGTTTGTGTTACTTACTTCAACGCATCAATGGTCATGGAGGTAAGTGTTTATTCTATTGACAAACTTACTTGTATTTCTGTTGTTGTTTCCTAACGTGTGTGTGTGTGTGTGTCAGATTAAGTGTAAACTAATTGATATTAACGTGATAACTCTGTTGTTGCAGAGATCATTCAACTTCGCAGACGATAATGAAAATACCTATAAACAGTATTACTACTCGCCACTCTCTCCCCAACACGAAGAAGAGAGTGATGACATCGTCGTTATTAACACAGACGATGGAGGAAAAAGGAAATCGCAACCGATTGATCAATTTTTTGAAGTGACACCAAAAATAAAAAGGAAGAAGCTGCTATCGTCGACTGTGGCACGAGCTGCTAGAGATGGCGTATCATACATCTCTACAAATTCTGACGACGGAGACCAAGCGACGCATCTCATAAAAATTGAAATGTATGATATGAAGAAACTATCCAAGATTCCAATTAGTGATCACTGGAAGCACGCTACCACGAGGATTAAATATTACGTAAAGAATAATAAGGATAGCATCTACGACAACACAAACGGTCTCGTATACAATATTACAAAGACAATAGCAGAAAGTGAAAAAGTTAAAAAATACTTTTTTAACAATGACACTCATTAGTGGATTAGTGAATGTGATTCTGTTTACTTAAAGTACTTCTGTGTACTCATTAGATTTTTAGATGACTTTCCTAGCAAAACACTTAACTGTTACTTACTGTGCTACATACTTTTTTCTTTATTATAAAAATGGAAAACTTCAGTGAAATATGCATCAGTTCTTTCTTTTCCGCACCCATTGAGGAGAATATAGAACAATCCAACAGTGAATTCAATCAGGAGCTGTCTAAAGTTTGTGATGAAATGGAGAAGCGTGAACTGTTCAATTCATCGTATGATGATGAGTTGTATAATCAATGTTTGATGGTTGAAACAACGTTGATGTAAGTATTAGAAGTACAAACTCAATAAGAAATATTATTGTATTAATGTTTTATTTTAAGATTTGTCTAACAATTTTCTTTTTTGTTACAGCCAACAACAAGTTGGAAGAGGTATCAAACAAGGTATCACTGCCGATGAAAATAAGGTTACCAAGAAAGCAAAATTTGACGAAGGAGCTTCTACATCATCAATTGAAACCAATGACGTTGACAACAATAAGGTGGAATGTGATAAATGTCATGTTTATATTAATAAAAGGTATTTAAACAACCATTTAAAAAGCAATACACATAAAAATAATCTTTTAAAATCACATAATTCATTAACGAATGTTACAGTTGTTGAAACCGCTTTTGGCAATCGAATTTTAACATATAGAATTAATAGTAAAACACATCAATCAGGGCAATATTTTGAAACGCCGGAATCGTTTTTAAATTCATTAAAAATCGATATCTTATTTTTGATAAATGAATGTATTCAACAACACACAATTTGTAAAATAAACTTCATATTGCATGCTGATTTCATACAACAAACTAAAGATATTAAAAATACGTTTGATTTTCAAACGTTTAATTACATAATATGTCAAGGAGATGACTTAAATATTTTTTATTCATCATTAATAGACACAGTAGTCGGTAAAATTTGTCAATTTGAAAAAAAAGATAGTGGTTGGAGTCTTAATCAAATTAAATACATAGATATGAATGTTAACAAATTCAACCCCCTACGTGGTAGTTCATACATCAACCTTCCTCAAGATATTAAATCAAAAAAAGCTATAATCAATGTTAAAAATAATGATAATATGTGTTTCAAATGGGCATTACTCTCCGGTTTATATCCTGTATGTAAAAATGTAGATCGGGTAGCATCTTACGCAATTCATGGAAATAAATTAAAATTTACTGGTATTTCTTTTCCGGTTAAAATTGCAGATATATCAAAAGTAGAGAAATTAAACAATATTAGTATTAATGTTTTTGGTTTAGAGTATAATAAAGAAAAAAAGTGTAATTCTGTTGTAGGTCCTTTATATTTATCAAAATGTCGTACACCTAATCATATTAACCTACTATATATATCGAATGGTACTAACAATCATTACTGTTATATTAAAAACTTATCGCGATTAGTAAGTTCACAAATATCAAGACAACATCATGCAGTTTGTATATGTGATTCATGTTTACTTCATTTCCCATCAAAGGAAAGACTTAATAACCATCAACAATATGATTGCGCGCACATTTGTACAGAATTACCAAACGGTGTGGATTCCAAAAAGGATTGGTTTGGTAAAGCAACCTCAAATAATAAATTAAAATTTGATAAATTCGCGAAAAAGTTGGAAATGCCGTTTGTGATTTATGCAGACTTTGAGGCATTTTTGAATCCGATAGAATCATGTAGTAACGATCCATCCAAGCCTAGTACAATTAATATTCAAAAACATGAAGTGTATAGTTTTGGATATTACATTAAATGTTCATATGATAACAGATTATCAAAATATGAGACATATAGTGGGTCAAACTGTGCACAAGTGTTTATGAATCGCCTTTGTGAAGATGTGAAAGCAATAGTTAAAAAAAATAGTTTCCAAAAATGTCCCGTTCCATTATCAGATGAAGATAAAATTAAAATTTCAAATTCAAACATATGTCATATTTGTGAAACTGAGTTAAATGAAGATCTGTTTTACGATTTTGATTGGCACACTGGTAGTTTTAGGGGTGTTGCACATCAAGTGTGTAGTTCTAAGTACAGAACCCCTCGTCATATCCCAATATTTTTACATAACCTCAGTCACTACGATGCTCATTTCATTGTCCATGCATTAAACCTCGATGATAACAAAGTTGAAGTTATTCCACAAAACAAAGAACGATACATATCATTTTCAAAACAGTTAACAATAAATAATCAACCAGTAAGTTTAAGATTCGTAGATTCACTGAAATTTTTATCGTGTAGTTTAGATCAACTAGCTAAAAATCTTAATGATGATCAGTTTACAGAATTAAAAAGGAACTATCCTAATAATGAAGATTTTTCACGTTTAAGACGGAAAGGTATTTATCCTTATGAATTTATGTGTAATAGTGATTGCTTGAAACATCCATCACTTCCTGATCAACACCAATTTTATAGTTCACTCACAGATTCAAATATTTCAAATGATGATTATAATCACGCAAAAGATATTTGGCAACATTTTAAGTGTAGTAGTATGTCTGATTATTCCAATTTATATTTAAAAACTGATGTTTTACTTTTGACTGATGTATTCGAAAACTTTAGAAAGCTTTGTATAAAAACTTATGGACTAGATCCTGCTCATTACTATACTGCCCCAGGTTTAAGTTGGGATGCAATGTTAAAATTTACCAAAATAGAATTAGAATTGTTAACAGACTATGACAAAATTGCTTTTTTTAAAGCTGGTATTAGAGGGGGTGTATCTCAGTGTAGCAATCGTTTTGCTAGAGCAAATAATAAATTCATGGAAGATTATGATAGCGAAAAACCTAATTCATATCTAACATATTTTGATGCGAATAATTTATATGGTTGGGCAATGTCTCAATCTCTTCCTGTTGGTGGTTTCGAATGGGTAGATTCTAATACAGATTATAATGTGTCGGATAACTCTGATTTCGGTTATGTTTTAGAAGTTGATTTGGAATATCCTGATGAACTTCATGATTTGCATTCTGACTTTCCATTATGTCCTGAAAACATATGTGTGGGTAATACTAAAGAATCTAAATTAGTTCCTAATTTAAATAATAAAAATAAATACATCATTCATTACAGGAATTTAAAACAATGCGTTGAAATGGGGATTAAATTAATGAAAGTACATAGAATTTTAAAATTTAAACAAAGTTCTTGGTTAAAGAAATACATAGATTTAAATACTAGTTTGAGAACGTTAGCTACATCAAACTTTGAAAAAGACTTTTTTAAATTAATGAACAATTCTGTCTTCGGTAAGACTATGGAAAATATTGAAAAAAGAGTAAACATTAAACTACTAACTCACTGGGATAATCGTGGTAAAGTTTTAGGTGCTCAGGATTGGATTGCAAAACCAGAATTCCATAGTTTATCAATATTTTCAGAACATTTAGTCGCAATACAATTACGGAAAACAAAGTTAATTTATGATAAACCGATTTATTTAGGATTTTGTATTTTAGATATATCTAAGACCCTTATGTATGAATTTCATTATAACTACATGATTAAAAAGTTTCATAATAAAATTAAGTTATTGTACACCGATACCGATAGTTTGATATATCAAATTTTTACAGATAATTTTTATGAGGATATAAAACCAGATCTACTTCACTATTTCGATACATCAGATTACCCGGAAAATAATATTTACGGATATCCAAAAATAAATAAAAAAAAGTTAGGTTTTTTCAAAGATGAGAATAATGGTAAAATATTGAAGGAATTTGTAGGGTTGCGATCAAAAATGTATGCCTTAGAAATAGAAGATAAATTTATAGCAAAAGCAAAAGGAGTTAACAAAAGTGTTACCAAAAAAATGAATATGGAAAATTACAAATCGTGTTTATTTAATAAAAATGTATTATATTGTAGTATGCTTCGATTTAAGTCAATCAAACACACTATTTTTACACAAAAAATAAATAAAACATCTTTGTCATATAATGATACTAAACGATGTATTATGGACAACAACATTGATACATTGGCTTGGGGACATTATAAATTACGTTAAGTGTAATACTTTTATTTCTGTGTGTATATACAAAATTTGTTTTGATTGCAAAATTATGATATTACTATAATATTATATAATAGATTATTACATATTTAAAATTTATTGTTTGATTGTAAATAGTGCAAAAAATAATTGTAGTTTTTATTTCTGATAAGTACTAAATGTATTAGAAATAGTATACAAAACATTCTGTTTTTCGCAAATAATATGTTTTATATAATTTTGTCAATATATAGTAATTTTACACCGACATTTTCATTTTTATTTCATCCCTTTAAAACTCTAGACGTGTGAAATGTATCACTTTATCCATCCGTTTACTGCTATTGTGGCAGGACCAAGTGGATGTGGGAAGTCAAATTTTGTAACAAATTTCATAAAATCAGTTAAAGAAATATGTAATTGTGATTTTAATCAGATCACATGGTGCTTTGATGAAATGCAGCCTTTATATAATTTACCAAATGTTAACTATCATCAAGGAATTCCAAATCTTAATATGTTTGATGGTGAAAACCCACACCTTATTATTATTGATGATCTAATGAGAGAGTCTGATGGAAGAATTGTGGATATATTTACAAAAGGTAGTCATCACAGGAATCTTAGTGTATTTTATTTAACACAAAATTTATTTCATCAAGGTAAAGGTCAAAGAGACATTTCTTTAAACTCAAGTTATATAATTTATTTTAAAAACCCTCGAGATAAAACTCAAATAAGATATTTAGCACGTCAAGTGTCACCAGATAACCCAAAATTCATTGAAGACGCCTACAGGGATGCAACTTTCGAAGCGCATGGATATTTAATGATAGATTTAAAACAGAATACAAATGATTTTTGTCGTATCAAGACAAATGTATTCCCATTTAATGGTTACTGCACAGTCTACGTCCCCACGAAAGAGTTTAAATACACCAAGAATCAAACAATTCAAATCATTTCTAAATGATGCATCGTCGACTCACCACGCATAAACATTTGCTAAACGCTTTGCATACGCTTAAACCAAAATATCAAAGAGCGTTACTTAAAACGTGTGATGAAGAAGAAATAAATTGTATTTGTGAATGTATTCATAACGTTTTACAAGGAAAGATACCTCTCAAAGATCAAGATAAACAAAAATTGAATAAACACAAAAATATACTCCGTAAACTGGTGCATAAGTGTACACATAAACTAAGAAAAAATATTATTATACAAAAAGGAGGGGCTTTCTTACCAATAATATTAGGTGCAATATTGAGTGGATTAGTAAGTGGACTAGCCAGTTAACATGGAAAATGCTAAGAAAATGATACTTATTGAACCTGGATTGATTGAAAAATTAAAACAAGAAAATAAGGTTACTAGTAATTTGTCTCGACTAGATATTGAAATGCAAAATATTATGAATAGTAAGACGGAAGACCGAAAGAAGTGGATGTTATATTTACAAACACTACAAAGATATCTTCACTTTACCGAAGAGGATCGTCAACCACTCAGATTACCAATTTATTCTGATACATCTAATGAAGATTCAAATGGATCTAAAATTGGTTTTAAAAATAAAGATAGAGATCTAAAAAGTTCAGTTGATGCTGAATCTTTGTTAGAGGAGAAAGGATCTATTAAAAGTATAGAAAGTGAAGCAAATCCACTGTATTCACCAACACAAATACTCAGTTTAATTCCAAAAACTTATAATAAAAAAGGTGAGTCATTATTAAACTTAATTGGAATAAGTAAAAGTAAAATACGTTGGGACAATGAAGGCACAGTCATAATTGATAATGAAAAAATTCCAGGAAGTAATATTGTTGATTTAATAAATGATTCACTTAGACCCTTAAAAAAAGTGATCCGATAGGGTGGGATAGATTTGCTAAAGCATTAAAAGATATTAAAGTACCACTTACTTATATTGGAAATCCAAAGAGATGTGAGTTTATTAACCAACTTCAAGCAAAAGATCTGAACAAAACCTCTGAGATTGAAGTTCAAGAGTTTTCTACACCGAGCAGTGGAGATAAAAGATCTATAACTAAAATACGTAAAAAGATCGATTGGGAAAAATGGACCCCGTACTAGAAGAAATTAACAGGATTTATTATGATCCATCTAACCCCGCTGGTTTTGGTAGTATTGATAAATTATCAAAAGCTATGAAGGAGAAAATGGATAAAAAGCAAGTAAAGGAATGGTTACAATCACAAGAAACATATACACTACATAAACCCATTCGGAAAAAATTCCCGCGTAATAGGTACATTCTATCAAACATTAATGAGTTGTGGCAAGCTGATTTAAGTGATATGCGAACTTATGCTCAATATAATGATGGTTTCAACTACATACTTTGTGTTATTGATGTATTTAGTAAATATGCTTTTGCAAGACCAATGAAAAAGAAAAACTCAGAAACAACTAAAGAATGTTTTGAAAGTATATTTACTGAAAGTAATTCAACACCTACTCACATACAATCTGATAAAGGTACAGAATTTATTTCAAAAGATGTACAAAAATACTTTAAATCCAAAAAGATAAATTACTATACCACTAACAATCCTGATATTAAGGCTAGTATTGTTGAACGATTTCAAAGAACTCTAAAAATGAAAATGTGGCGTTATTTCACTCATAATAATACTTATAGATATGTCGATGTTTTACAAGATTTAATATACTCTTATAATCACAGCATTCACTCGAGTATTAAGATGTACCCATGTGATGTAA